>JAOWBL010000021.1:13742455-13780152 GCA_028564865.1 Zenarchopterus dispar | reverse complement strand
TATATACACACACACACATACACACACACACATACATATACACACACATTTTATATATATATATATATATATATATATATATATATATATATATATATATATATAAATAAAATTTTAAGGCAGAATACTGCATTATTTGTTTCTACCTCCTTCCAGAGAAGATATCGCTGATTTCAGCAAGACCATGCTAAACCACTTCTGTACATTTTAACAGAAGCCACACCAGTGGAGTTTCAGTTCAAACCTGTCACTAACTAAAACTATTTTATGTATCGTGAAACTACGGTTTGGAGATGTTTTCATCTTTTTCACTCAAACACTGAAACTCGCTCTGCTACAGTTTTATTGGTAAACTTATATTTCTAATTTAAGCATAGAAGATTATTCAAGCTTTCATGGATGCAACTACAAGGTCACATGTCGATTTATTAGCCTACCATAACTTGCTCAGGTAAATCCAGCTACTGAACAAGTATTTTGCGCTACATTTGTGTCTGAGCAAATGCATGAATCCAGGTTTTCCTTCAGTGTCCTTTCTCCCTCTTCTCCGGGTGCCTGTCGCAGTTACGCCGTTTGGCCACAGCTCGGCGCTCTTGCCCAGCGCTGCCCCTGCCTCCTCTCTCTCTCTCTCCCCATCTCTCTCGCTATCCCCGTCTGCCCTGCCTGCCTGGCTCTCTCTCTCCCTCTCTCTCTCTCCTGCCGCTCTGCCTCAGCCAACCCGGGCTGTGCCGAGCTGCTCCCTGCGGGATCAGAGCGCTCCCCCGCCGGGACCCTTCTCTCACATCCCCCTGCTGGGACGCGGCTACATTTCCAGCCAAGCACTGCCTGCCTTGGCTTTATTATGTGTGTCTGCGCCGCAGCCCCGCCAGCAGAGGCAGGCAGAGGAGGAGGAGGGAAACTGGTAGCCAGAGTCAGGACAAAGAAAAAGCAGGGAGACAGAGGCTAGCGAAGGGTAGACTGGTTCAAACATTAGGCTGCTATTAATACCAGAGATAGGACACTGGGAAATATTAACAAAAAGAAAGCGTGGGTAGTAAAAACAACATTCCCCTCGGGGGGGGAAGAGTGCAGTGTCCATGCCACCAGACTACTACCACCAACACTGCCGAGTAGAAATATAGCGGGACGGAACACGGGAGGCTGGTCGGTTTGAGTCGGTTCCTGGAAGGAAAAGAAAAACAAAACAGATTGAAACTGTTTCACTTGAAGCTTAAACGAAGACGAGAGGAGCGCGGGTGGGGAAGAAGAAGCCGCGGTTCATTTGAAACAATTTTCCTCAAACACGCTCTCGCGCGGCTCTTCTCACCTCCGTGGCATCGCAGCGTCTCACTTTTCTTAAATACGGCGCTGCGTCCCGCTCAGGTGTCTGCCTGCCGCGCGCGTGGGAGACTGGCTGACAGGCTGGCTGGTAGGTCGCGCGCTGGTCCATCCGGTGGAAGAAAGTCGGAGCGGCACGAGGACAGCGAAACGAGCGCGTGCGGCCGGAAGAGGAGAAATAGCCAAACAAATTGAGGTTGTCAGCGTCGCGGCGACGAAAAAGGGGGGAAGTTGCTCACGTTTCATCTACAGGTTGCGCGAGCGCTCCTCACCGCCGACGAGGACGGAAGCGCAGCGGAGGAGCGCGGCGCCGCCTCCAGCCGCCTCCGAGCCCCCTCATCCCCGGCGAGCGTGCGGCTGCTGTCGCGGGACTGACGGCCGTTTCTCACTGAGAGACTGACGCTGCCGCATTGCAACAGGCGGAGAAGCAGCAGCGAAAGAGAGAGAGGGAGAGAAGGAGAAAGGGAAAAAAAAAAAGAAGATATCCCGGCTGTATGATCAGCTGAAAACCCGGACAAAAATAAACAACATAGAGGAAACAAGCAGAGATGTCCAGAAGAAAACAGGCGAAGCCCCGCTCCGTTAAAGGTAAGAAGCAGTTTGTTTGGACCTCACATGAGCAGACACTTTTTTTCGGGGTTTAGGAAACGAGACTACAACCGTGACCAGGATTTCGTATATAACTCTGGTACCTTGAAATCCGAAGGTTTGTAAGAAGTCGGGTAAATGCAGTGTCTTACTGGGACAATTAGTGCTTTAACTCAGCTGTGCCGTTGGTCCACTAATTGCGTGTAATGGCACTCAGTTAAATCTCACTGTCTGCTTGGGTTATATTGTAACATTAGTGGCAGAAATGGGCTAAAAGCTAAAGTCTGTTTTCTCAAGTGCAACTGGCTACTTTGACACCAGCTGTCAATTAGCTGCCACACTGCCGGGTCAATGTGATATACACACGGGTGTATCGAGTGACCGCGTGGGTTGTGATTTTCACCAACTTGTTGTGATTCACGGAACAGGCTCGTTATCTTGTGAGCTCAGTGCTTCTGTTCTGAGTACATTTCAGAGTTTCCATTCTAAATGGAGTGTCTTTAAAGTACCCCATGTTTATTAGCACACCAAAATAATGGTAATAATGGTCATTTCTATATATTCTTTGCAGCATAACTGATCATTGAGCTTATTTATTGACATCTTCCCTTCTCTATGAACATCTGCAAGGTGGAGTGAGTCATTCATATTTAATTTCAATAACACATGCAATACTGTAATTGATTTTAACAGAGTTCAGTGTCATAAAAAAACCTTTTAAGGAATTTTGAAATGAATTTTTTACAGTTTTGTTTTAATTGCAAAAGCAGAGCCGTCAGTTTCCTCAATCATCAGTGGTGTTCTATGCAGTGCATGGGTGAGTGGGCATTATGCATGGGGGCATGTGGTGTCCTTGGCCTCCATGCTTCCTTTATGGGACCCAGATGGGCAACGGGACTGGCTGACCATGTGGTCGCCACCCCTCCCCCATTTCCTAGACCATACAGGCTTTGGTTTTTTGTGACTATCTAGGTAGCATGCAGATTTCTGACACTTACTGGGTTGGTCAAATTAGCAACACGATGGAGTTCAGGCTCTTCTACAAGTTCTGGCATCAGCTCAGTTTCATCTGAGGCAGGGAACAGTGCGTTGTGTCAGCAGAAGGCTACATGTGCTGTGCAAAAACATGATATTGTGTTCCCTTCAGACTTGTGGGCATGAAGTAAACTACTGTGGTCTGAATGAGCAGGAAAAAAGTTTACCATTTTATTCATTTGTTTAATCATGCAGTTGTTGTTTTTGTTTTTTTTTTTTTTTTGGTTTGGTTCTAGTGAGCAGGGTTACACAGGGAGGAGGTGATTGGCAGTGACAGCCTACAGAGACCACAGCCTCTACAGGAATCTACTGTAAAACTGGTTTCAGTTTCCATTAGATTTGTCCAGCCCATTTTTGTATCTGAAATAAAAAAAAGCTTGTGGAATAATTATCCACAATCAATAAGAATATATGCATGTTGCAGCATGTAAAGTGGAAATTCTATAGATACTAAAGGAAAATGTCTGAAATAACTAGTTCAGCTGCAGATTTGCAAAGTATTCAGGAGAAAGATATCTTTAATATACTATGGGCTTTCATCTTAATGGATGATCTTTACAGTGTTGTCTATTGCTACCCCAGTTTTTCATTTTCTTCGCACGTTTATGAAGATTTGCATCTTTTGTGGGTGTTGGAGATGTGGCACTGACCGTTTTGGCTATTCTTGGCCTCTAGATAGTGGATTTTTTTTTTCTTATGGTTAAATTTATATTTTGCCTGTGTGAGCAACTATAAGCATGACTCATGGCTACAGTGTCTGCCAGCTGTCGCTTACGTGGTTGATTTCTGCCTAATAAATATGTGAAAGATGGAATGTTGATGGTGGTCACGGCTTATTGTTATATTGCTGTTGATGCCAAGTCAGCCGCTGTGGACCAGTGAATCCGTCATTGCTCTACCAGTGTGTGCTGATGCCTGGAAGATGAAGCCGTGTGCGCGTGCAGTGTGTGTTTGCTAAGGCCGCCAGGTCTCAGCAGTCGGGATAACCAGAAAGCCGGGATAACCAGAGCTTAGCTTTAGTAAGGCAGCCAAGCGAAGCAGAGCAGAGCAAAGCTGAAGCAGACGACTGCCACTCTGTGTCTGTGTGCTGCAAAGGTAACACAGTCGTTGTTGTCTAGCTTGCATAAGTACCATGTGTTTTGTGTATGTGCACTCATCTGTGTGTGTACATGCATGCTGCTATCTCCCATCCACACCTTGCTCCTTTGACAGCTTGGCGAAGCCTGGCGTTTGGGGGGTGATGGAGGAAAAAGAGGGAGTGAAGGGTAAAAAGGTGGAGGAAGGGGAGCTGTTTCGGGGGCAGTGTAGCAGGTGAGAAGGCTGGAGGGAGGAAGGGAGGAAAGGCCGGGCTGAGGTGAGCATCACCAGGGGATTATCTGTGTTTCCATGTTCTCCTGTCTTTCACCTGCTCACCCAACTCTGACTGGCTGGCTGGCTTAGTGTCCAGTCAGGCATACCAAAACAATAACAATAAGCCACAAAGTCCCACCCCTTTCACCTCTCCTGCTGTAGACCTGCACTCACAGTGGCTTTCTTTTCTGATGATCAATCTTTTCATATCACTCCAATTTGTCAGAGCTCATCTGAACAGCACCAGACAGAATGTAAAAGTCCTTGATAATTTTGGATGTTTTAGTGGATTTTTTTGTCTTTACTTCACATCCTGAATACTACATTCCCTTTTGATTCCTTGATCTCCATAGTGTAACATTAAAGTTGAGACACTTCTGTGATATTTTATGTATGACTTTTTTTTTTCTACAGAACTATATACAGATTCAAAATAAATAATGTCTTAATCCAATGTTTCGGGCTTCCTGCATGGTCAGTACTTAGTCACACACTTTTGTCCCATCTTATAATTTTTTTAAAGCCAGGTAAATGTCTTTCAAATGGATTTTTGTCTATTCTTCTTGTAAAACGCTTATGAATCTGAGTAACATGAGTTGTCTTGGATGCATTTCTCTTTTGAAACCAGTCCATAGATTTTGGATGATGTTCAGGCCTGTCAAGGTTATGGTATGGTTGATCCATTGTGGATTTTCAGTCGTCTTTCCGTTCATTATCCTTTTGTAGAAACTTTTTTTCACAGACTCATCACTCCATAGAATTGAACTTCTATCAACTCCTCAGTCTTCCTTAGGTGTTTATTCTCAAGCTTCTTTTGTTAAAAATTGTTCTGAAGATAGAGAAAAGGTTTCCTTGTCATCTTTTTCCCATGAAGGTGATACTTAGACAGATGCGGGTGCAAACCACAACCGAGCAGCGCTCCAGAATCTGATCAGTCTTCCTTATAAATCTTCCCTTTTTGCATTAGCAAACCTTTTATTTATTTATTTAACACTATCACTTTTGACTTCTGTCATTCCAGTAAACTTTAATTTCTTAACATTACAGAATGAGCAGATTACTAACTGACTTGTTTTTTTAGAATATTTTTAGTTCTGGCTTTTTCCTGCTTATGTATAAATTATTTGAATTTCCAGAGTATCAAGGAACTGCTTAGGGGAGGCCATGGCTGATTATGTGATAAGGTTTGAACAACCAAATTTGAAAAGGTTTGCAGTGTTTTCCCGTTGACATTTGAGAACTACTAATAAGCCATAGCCCCAAAAATCAGTATACGTAAGCAGTAAGACCTTGGTGAAATTCTGAGCGCTCAAATCTCACCAGATGTTTTCAAAACTTACTTTCCTTTTCCTTGAAATTGTATGAAAGACATGGTATGAATTAATGGTGAAATTAATGTTCAGTCTTTAATATTATGCGATTAATCCATTTTAGATTCACTCGGTAACTCGGTGGCTACAAGGTGGTCAAACCTTTGCACGCCACATGCATGTATGTAAAAATAATACGTCTATGGAAAATTTCTATGCAGTGCATTCATAACTATGTTTTAGTAATGTCAGTCCTCTTACTTCCTGTTTGAGCACTGTGACTGTGTCCTGTTGATGGATTTCCTTGACCGACCTAGCCTCGACAGTGATTAGGCCTCGTTAGCAGTGAGGGGACTTGACTAATTGCAGCCTGTTAATTGAACATGGACTAATGATGTGATGATGGGCCATGAAACTAGCTGGTGGGTTGAGAGAAAGGGAGGGGTGAGCCTGAGGAAGAAATGAAAGAGTGCAGCTTCTCTCTTATCATAATATTATTTCAGTGGATTAATCCGTTTTTAATGTGTGTCTTTAGCGAGGCGAGGAAGCAAAAAAAAAAAAAAAAAAAAATCTCATTCTGTGTCTGCTCCAGCAGCCTCGCTATCCTATCTCTCTCCCTCTCAGCTCTTGGCCCCTTGAGTCTCTCATGCATTATGTAGTGATGATTATTACTTAATTACACATTAATAAATCCGCTTCATTTGCAGGACATTAAACTGCAGTTGAGCGCATGTGACAGGGAGATGGAGGAGAACAGAAAGATTGGAGAGGGGGAGAAAAAAAAGGGAGCACTTACTTTTTAGGGTTCACTTGGTTTGTTCAGTGTGTTTGCAGTTGTTGGAGCCAAATGAGCACTTTGACAAAGTGGGAGAGAAACAGAGGTTTGGTTTGTGGCTGGTGTGTGTTGAGCTGAGGTCTTCTGGGCTAATGACATCATTTCCACTCGATCTCCTCCTTTCTGCTTCTCCTGCTTTCTGTTTTTCTTTTTTCACATCTCTTTACACTCCTTCAGTTTCATTCACCTCCTACTATTCTTGTGTATTCTTTTCGTCAATAAACACTTTCGCAAGAATTCTAAAGAATTTACCACCTGTGTTAAGGTGACTTGATTATTGCAGCTGTTTATCCAGTTCAAAGGCAAATACAGTCTGGTGCTCAGCCCATACATTTAGTGAAACACAACTATAATTTAAGATGTTAATTTGGGAATCTGCATTTGTGCTCAAAGTGGTTTTAATATTTCATCTCTCAAAACACATTATGTTGGTAGAGGCAATAATTCCTGTAACCCCTGTAACTTAAATGTAATAAGAAACTCTGCATTAGCAGTTATTCATTGCCTGGAGTTAAAGTTATTGCCAATTAACTGCTTGAAACAACTGGAAACCAATCAAATATGACTAAGAACTGACTGGAAATATCATCAAGCAATAAACCAATATCCATCCATTCTAATACTTCTGCAAGGTAAAACCTCAAAAGCAGTGCATACAGCAGGTTGTGTGTGCATGGGCATCATGCTTGTTCTAATACTTCTTGTGAAAGTGTCGTGGAATATTATTTTTTTTATTTCAGCAGCATTATTTGATGTATAAAGTATAAGGTTCTCATTCCCTTTCTGATTCTCATGTTTAGTTTTCTTACGGTCACTTCCTCCATGTTCTCATCTGGCTTTACCATCAGAGAAGTTTTTAATGTCAGCTTTTGGCAGAGCCCAGAGACTTTGATGGGGCAACTGGCTCTTGTAAAACACAGACACTACACATGTGGTTTGGATCACTTGAAGACATCAGCCTTACATTTGCAGGTACATCAGAGTGTGGAAGAGTGTGAAAACTTTATGAATTCTTCTTTTGTATGTTTAGAGTAAAAAACAATGTCTCATTAGGGTTTTTGCATCTATAGATTGCATTTGCAGCTGTGCATGTAGAGCCAGGTTGAGTAACTTCTGTATACGTCTGTAATGGCTTTGTATTAAGGCATGTTGAACCTTTTAAATGGCTCTGAAAGCTGTGTTTAAAAAATTCCATTGACTCCTCAGCAGGTAAATTTGGGTTTTTGGTACTTTTTCTTTTTTTACGGGGATGAAAACAAGTTAATGTATTTGGTGATTTGTGTAGCTCAGTAATGTAATTTAATGTCATTTGTTGATTTTCCTTTTCGCCATGGAGACGTACTTTGTGATGGTGGATCTGTGCTCAATTAGAACCAGGTAACTACACACTTGAAAGCTTGAAGAACAGAACATATCTAAGTAGGTTTTTTTCTTCACTACAAATGGATGAAAAAGTAAATGTGTAAATAATTTAACTATTGATGGCTGAATTAATCTTATCCTATGTGAGATTTAGGTTGTTGGTTTTCTCTTCTTATTTCCTCCCCTATTTATGATGCTTTCAAAAAGGCTTCAGATTTTATACAGTGGTGGTACAGGTTCCTATAGTGATTGCATCTTCATGATGTCATCCAATCACATGATCGAACATTGGGGACGATCATGTGATTTCAGAATGACAGGGATGGCGAGAAAATGATCTTATTTTTTTTTTTCATTTTTATTTCACTGAATTGCATTATGTGTTTATTTATTGTTTAGGGTTAGGGTTTTGAGCATTGCTAAAGTATTGTATGAGAATTTGATATCGGCATATGCTTAAAACCAAATGACTGGGACTCACTGGGAAAAAGTGTGATTGGGACATCCCGAGTATTTAATGACCTGCCTTTAATCATTTCTCAACACTCCGCAGTGAAACATTAATGTACCCCACAAAACATTAGATTTCCTAATGTTACACCCACAATGCATTTACTGACCAATTGCAATCACCAGCCCATCAGTCGGTGCTTCTAGAGTTTAAACTTTTCTCCTCCTTCTGAACTAACAGCTGGTTGGTTCTGACTTATTTAGGACATTGCTCATTTGACAGGCTGTGCATCTCTGGAGATTGAAGTTGTTTTGTAAATAGAAGACAGCATGGTGGATGAAGAGGAAGAATGTACCAAAAGAAGTTTATCAGAGACTATGTGGACCATTTAATGTTTGCTGTTTACTAGTAGTTCAGATGAATCTGGTGAACTCTGACAATTTAAGTTTTAACCTCTGTATTTTCTTTAGTACAAATGCCCTTTTAAAATTATTTCTGCTTTGTGATAACTTTGATAATTGACCTTAACTTGGACTATAATAGGGTACATTTCCATGCAGAAAGGTTCAAAAGAGCATATTTTTTAAATGTGTAATTTTAAAAAAGAAAAAAGTTTCCAGATACTAGAGATGTATCGCACACAGATTCAGAATTTGATTGGTTTTCACTACTTTACAATCAAAAATATCAATTTTTAAAAACTTAAGATTCTAGATTGGGGTATCAAATGTTCCATAGTTTTTTAATTTGATTATTGTGAAACACTTACCCACAGTTGTAAATAACCATACTTGAATAGAATTGACTTTTTTTTTAAATAACAAACATATTTTAACCCAGTGTGTGGTAGCTGAGGTTGAGAAAGACATGCAAATTACTAAAATTGTATTTGAAATGGAGTTTAAGGATTTTGAGACATTCCATGATCTCAGTGGTCGTTTTTAAGATTATATATTTGGAATCCATGACATGAATGAGGAGGGTTGAAGGGAATGACTTCTTAGGTAACCATCCTTCTTGTGGATGAACACCCATAAACTGCTTTTGTTTGAAATAATGGATGAGAGAAGGTCATATCATGTGGTAGGCTTGGTTAGGCTGTTATGGTTGTTATTGTTTTGTAGTGAGTGTGTGTGTGAACTCATTAGTGTATCTGCAAAAGGGCCAAGTCCCTTAGTGAGGTGAGTTTATGCCAGCAACTACTCCTTATCAGCACCTGGCCTTGTGTGTGTGTGTGTGTGTGTGTAAGAGGGAGAGAGAGAGAAATGGGTGTTGTGGGCCAGGACTATGCCATTGTTGGAGGTTAGCTGGTCCCGTTTATCAGGTGCAAACTCACTGGACTTTACCCCCCCGCCCCCCCCCCACACACACACGTTAGGTAAAGAAAGACACACACATGCAGTATAACTGAGTAGTGCTTATCAGCATTAAAGAAGAGAAAGATGATGCTAGTGTGACTGTACAGGCACAAATGCAGAACCTCTCAGTCAATCCAGGGCCTACTTGCCAAGCCAGCCCTCCACCCCCCAGTCACCCACCACTGCCATAACTACATCGCAGGTCTGTCCAAGTGTACAGCATCTCTCTTTATGCATGTGTTTGAGCTTTTCCAGCCGAATGATTGTTTCTTTTGTTCTGTGCTGTGTTTTGGCCTGCTGTGTGTCTGTCTTGTTTGTGGTGTCTTATGCCTCTTATTTTTGTCTGTCTTAGCTGAAGCTTTAACATCTTACCATAACCTTGAGTCTGTTTTTAAATCAATAACTTTGAGAGGCCTTTCTGGTGTAGATATACAGTAGTCAGCCTTTGAGGTGGATCAAAACATTTCATCAAAGTTGTCCCAAGACAAGAATGGATATTTTTCAAAATTCTTGCATAACATGTGAATGTGTTTTTGATACAATTTGATACTAAACTACTATACTATACTTAGTACTTATGAGTGACACCCTGCCCAAGAAGCTAAAAGGATTTACATTGATACACAAAGATGCATATTAAGCCAAATTTGAACTCTGAAAGTGTTAGCATTTGTGCCATTGTTACTATCAATGTAAACCTTTTGGTATCACATGATGTGTTTCTGACTCTTGTGATCACGATTTAAGTCACAATTGACACTTGATTCCAAACTATTGTGTATAAAGCATAAAAGATTACTAATTCTGTGGCATTTACCCAAGTCTACTGTGTAAAACTATAAAAATTGTTCTGTTTATATGTGTATGTGCCTTGTTTATGCCTATGTTTATGTGCACATATACATATAAATATGTCTTCTATTATATATATATCTTTTATATGTATATGTGTTATTTATGTTTAAGAAGGTTTAAGAAAAACAGAAAAGAGGTTAAGCTGGTTGCAGCTCAACTATCAAAATTATTTGGCTTTGCAATCCACCTGTGCAATATTCTGTTTTTTCTCTCAAGCAGTCAAAACTTTAAATTAGTCTTCATCAACTTACAGATTTTTGTTTAATAGTAACACTATTGTGATATTAAATCACTTTTATGGATAAAACATCTAATCCTTTTGTGTCAGCCATATGGACATAGGATTTTTTTTGATCAAAAGGAGCAAAATCAAATGTTGAATGTTGAGTTATTTGGGAGCTTGGTCAGCAGCTGGATGTTCTAATTATTTAACTTCTTTCAACTCTGACTTACTGTAGATGGTGTGAGCCAAGACATTTATAATGTTCTGAAATACTTCACTTTAAATTTCCAAAATATGCATATTAAATGAGTCACATCCAGCTTCTTCTTCCTTAAAACGAATCCAGAGAGTCTAGATACTCACCATTCACTGAAGACAAGAGTGGTTGTATTTCCCATTAAATTTCTGTAACAGGGGTTATTACTGTGGCTCAATTAAACCTTCACAGTTATATCAAGGATGGCTTAATGAACTTAAAAATATAGAAAATATGTATTAAAAAATTTTTGCTGATGTTGTACATGGACTCTGGCTCAGTGCGTCAGCATGCACATGTGACTGACACCACTTGGAACCTTTCTACAAAAGTGTCTGATGTCATGTATCTCCCATCTGATGGGAGGTGATGAAACCCAGATTCTTGCATTACCATTTTCTACAGAATAATGATCTCTCATTTCCTCACCTGTTGGTCATCTCTCTCAGCCCATTTCTCCCTCCCACCTCCCTTCACGCCTTACTCCCTTCTCCCTTGGCCTCAACTCACCTCCCTCCCTGTGTGATTACCCCCAACTCCCATCCCTCTTCTTCGTATTTTGTACATTAAACATGAGTGGTGGGGGTAATTAGCAGTTCCCTTATGCACACCTGGCTGATACATAATATATTTACTGGGCTACCCTCCCACTCTCACTGATGCACACTGCTGTTGATGAAAGGGTGACTTTTGGGAAATGAGATTCTGTGTGTGTGTGTGTGTGTGTGTGTGTGTTTGTGTGTAAGTGACAGAGCTCTGTCTCATATTCTGACCTAGCATAACCTCCTAAGTTTGAGCACTGGCCTTGTCAAAAGTAGATTTTTTTTTCAGTGATTCAAACAATAGTAATTATGTCATCTTTGCAGTTTCCTTTGTAAGATATAGGTTTGTTGACAGATGATTACTTAGAAAATCATCTCTATCTCTTTCTACCTATTTTAGTGCAAATTTTAAATACTCATGGCTCTAAAGGCTAAATTGTTAAATTTTGTCACCTTCATTATTTTATGTTATTTACCAGTTTGCCATTTTTATTGCACTCTCACACAGGCATTTCTAAGTGGTTACACAAACCATGGAACCCAGACTAATGTGCATTGTCCTCAGAGTATGGAGTCTGCAGCAGAACAAGCTGCTTGTGTTGTGTTTCTTTTTTATTGAGCCCTCTGCTGGGTCTTTGTAGTACGCCCCACTATAGACCCACCAATGGTTCTTTTTAGCGCTGGACTCTTCAGTTGGTTTTTCTAACTCCTTTCTATTTACCTCCCAGTCAAAAGGCAAAGGCACCCTGCTGAGCGACTTACAATGGAGCAAGTGGCAGCAGAAGAAAGTGAAAGAGCGAAACAGCTAGAGAGAGATGGGGAGGGACTGTACATTTTTTAAAAAATAGACTAAAAGACTTTCAAAGAAAATTAAATTCCAACATTTTCATAAAGTAAAAACTTTTATTCTTCATTTGTGGGGGAAGAAAAGTGTCTTATGCTGCTCATTAAGTACTTTCTGTCTTAGATTTGACTGGATCAAGCTCATGCGTAATGTGAAGAAGTTCATCGTTTGTGAGCTCGGGGTATAATTAAAAGACTCACCTTGTTCTTTTCAGGTCTTAAAATCTGGTAGGTGCAACCTCAGATCATTAGCAACAACACATGAGGTTTTAAACTGTGACATCATTTATTTCTAAGCAACAATTCAGAATGCAGTGATTGGAAAGTCCAATGAAAGTGTTTCCAAAGTCAGTTAACCCTTTAACTGCCTGCTCAACCATATGGTTGAAGTGATTTTGGGTCACTATATCTCGATGAGGGGAGTAGGCAGTTAAAGGGTTAAGATGCTAAGAGGTTGCCAGGTGCTGCTAATCCAATGCCCCTGATTAATTTATCATTAGCACATTTGAGCACCTCCTACAAAACCAGAAGTTTTGCACATTATCTGTTTTGAACATTCATTTTGTGTTTTACACAATGATGAGGAAGAAGAACATCAGTAATGAGCTTAATGAATCAATTGTGGCTGCCTATCACTCTGAGAAGCGATATTAGGTCTTTTCTAAACAGTTGAAAGTCATTCTGCAGTGAGAAAGATTATTCACAAGGGGAACACCTGTCATTCTCCCCAGGAGTGAACGTCCACACGAGATAATGCCATGGTCAGTCTGTACGATCCTCAGGGAAAATTGTGAAGCTACTCTGATGGTGGAGGGGTGATCATTTTTCTTTGTTTTTGCAGTCACGGGACCTGGTCACCTTGTAGCCGTCAAATCGACCACAAACCAAGTTTTGTAGCATCAGATGTGAGACCATCTGTCTAATGGCGAAAGCTTGGCTGTACTTGAGTCATTTAACAGGACAATGATCCCAAAGATACCAGTAAATCTGGAACAGAATGGCTGAAAAAAAAGAACCAAGTTGTTGCAACAACCTCAGAAGAGTGAGCCAAAACTCCTCCACAATCATGTGAGACACTGATAAAGTCTAAAAATGACTGCTTCAGGTTATTTTTGATTAAGATTGTTCTTAAACTAAATATATCATGGGATGTACTTGGATTTTCACAAACTGCTTCTGTTTTTTTAATCCTTTCCTATAACTGTACCTTTGAGTCATTTTTTTACCTGTTCCCATATATTTAACTTGTGCTCAGAACAAATATGTATGAAGAGTCAACAAAAACGAGCACATCAAAGCATGAAGTGTATTTCACAATATTAAGATTTGAAACGCCTGTATGAATAACTTGCACTTGAAACATGTTAAAATACATAATGTGCAGGATGCGTTTTCAGAATGCTGTTATAGTTACTTGTTGTTTGAAAACTAGAATCTTTGCATTTATGCTGCATATGTAAAAACAAAAACGAAAAAAAACTGGAGGGATGATTGTATTCCAGACTTTCTGAAGTTAGAAGACTGAATCTTTACTTTTGTGACTTAAGTTAAGCCTTCACAACCATGCTGACACAACAGTAGAGATAAATGAGGTGGTGTCATCTACTTTCAAATAAAAACTTTATGCCCACAAAGACAGACTGAAATGGAAAGACTGTGTTGGAGGGAAAGTTACAGGGTAAGACCAGAATAACAGATTACTTGAAGAGATTGTATGTTAATCGGTGCAGGCCCATTTAAAGAAATCTCTCTTTTCATTAGTCAAATAACATTTGTCACATTTCTTGTTTATTAGCATCAGCATGCTGAGCCAAAAACAATTAGTGTGGCAGTGGAGCTTAAATGTACACTGCCTACAGCCTTATCCTGAAGCTTTGATTGGTAATTGGAAAGCTGATCTCTTTGAGCAGACATGACAACAATGTTGTTGATTAATATTCTGTATATAAGTGATTTACCTTGGATTGTCAAACACAATCACCCTAAGTGTAAAACTGGATCTTTTCCTTTACAAAACTTGTGTTTTGTAAAGGAAAAGATCCATATTTCACTTAGGAGGATTGTCAAGAAGGAGAATAAGCTAAGTGTTGGAGCACAGTTTCAAAACAGACGGGAGAAAAATGTCGAGCACTGAATTTTAAAGTTGGTCCTTGAATGTTGCTTTGAAAACCATTTAATATACTTGATTGCAAGTCCACTGAAATGAACAAAAAAGATAAATGAGCCACACTCTGTGCTCGCACAGAAATGTACATTTTTCTTGTTACTCCCAGAAGGAGTGTGATGAGCGAGTTAATCTGTCCACTGCAGAACTGTTTATTTCCCTTTCCCTGTCCATCTTTCTCCCTCCTCCTGTAAAGCCTAATCAAGTTTGTATCAAGCTAAATAATACCTTAGTGTAAAATCATTGTCTTCAGTCAAAAAGCACTCCCAAGCCTGTACTACAAGAGAAAGCAATTATGTACCCTCTCTTCCCCTCCAACCTCCAGCCCTCTCAACTCCTGATGTTCATGTACTCTTTGTATGTGTGTGTGAGAATATGCATGAACTGTAACTGCTGTGCTTCACAATATATCTCATCGCCTTTTGACATCATTTGGAGCTCATCGTGCTGGTGGTGAACTCTGAGTGTGTTACCAGTCTGTGATGGTGAGTGCAGGCTGCTGGGGGAACTTCTAGTTCAGTTATTTCTGGAGCCCTCCCCAGAGTCAAGGTACTCCAGAGGAATGCTTTCCCTCTCCTCCTCCTGCCCTCTCTTTCTTTCTTTCTTTGTCCTACTCCTTATTTTTTCTCCTTGCTGCCCTCCTTCACCTCTTATCCTTCCTCACGGGTTATTTCATCCTCACCTCTGTCTCACCTTCTCTTTCTCCTGTTTACTTCCTCCTCCTGTCTTTGCAACCACCTCCTTTCCACCGTTTTTTCTCTTACTTCTCACCCTTGTTCATTTTCTCTGTTTTTTCCCAACATTTCTCTTGCTATCGATCCCTCTTCCCCCCACACTCTCTGACAGACAGAAAAACAAATGTCAGATCAGAGAGGCTCTTTAATCTCAAGCTGTGTTGTTTGGCCCTGAACATCAACTCTGCTCTTGTCTGAGTGTGTGAGAAAATGAGTGTTGTGCTTTCTAGATTTGTTGTGTGTGTTAATGCACAGCTCCTTCTTGGGGGAAAAATCTTAATGTTTGCTTCCTGTTTCTGTGTACAGAAAATTACATCCATGCATGTGTAATTTTTCTGTACCTGTCATGATGATTTTTGTTTTTAAGACTTTCATGACTTTCATTCTTGCATCATCATTTTTTTCCCCATAAGAACCATAGGTGTGCTGAGCAGATGCATACACAAGAGAAGGGACTAAATCACATCATGTATTTGTCATCATACCATGTGTTTTTAGGGAGCATGTTTGATGTCGTAGGGAAACCTGCACAGAAGCTCAGTTGGGAAGTAGAGCAAAGTTTACAACAACATAACTTCAAACAAAAGAGCGTTGAGGACTTGAGGATTGTTGCAAGTACAGAGAAAAGAATAATAGGAAGACTCAAAATCGTTTTTGCAAAAATATGACACTGTATGTAAAAGAGGGATTGAGTACCAGGCCCGAGGGTCTGTATCGATTTCAGCCCATGCAGAGTGAATGGTTTGGGTGTTCAGTGTAGACTGGCTTGTGGGCTGTCTCATTAATAGTGCGTAGCTTTCTGAAAAAATGCCATGTATACGTTGAATGCCAATTGGTTGAATACAAGCTTGAGCTGGAAGAGGGCCAACAACAGCAGCTTTCTTTTATAAAGAGGATACTGTGAAAAGAAATGTACTGGACAATTTTGATCATACTTAGGTTTACTCTGCCACAAAGTGGATCTTTATTTCTAAAACATTTTTTTTTACCACAGCAAACAAACACAACAGGACACCAACACAACTATGGTAGTCCACATCTGAGATTGTCCCACATATTTCTAAGACTGCCCCCAAGTGGCAGAAATATGCTATAACATGTAGATGTTAAGATTTTGAAGTACCAATGCAAAGTGAATTAGATCACACCAGCCTCAATGTTTTAAAAAAAGAAAACAAGAGAGCGAGAGATCATAATGAGAGGAAGAGCAGAGAAAAGAGACAGTGGAAAGAGAGATGGAGAGGGCGATGGAGCTTGTCCGCCAGGCTTTGGGCGGTTGTTGTGTTTTCTCTCTGCCATCCATTTAAGCCCTCTGCTAACTCTGTCCCTTAACACATGCACACTCTCACAATGCACATACACTTGCACTGTCCCAAACCTCAGACTGGCCTCATGTTTCTGGCCAGTAACTCTGTTTGGGATGTGCGCTTGTGATTTAAGGCTGTTTTGTGCAGAATGCAGGCAGGCAGAGAGAGCGGTTTTACTGCTGATAAAAGTATTTGGTTAATCAGCTTCTGTCCCTGTCCCTTGACTAGATGTGTTTGTGTCTGTGTGTACAGACACAAACACATCTAAGGGGATATAGATTGGCATCAACTCCAGGCCAGTAGCGTCACAAAGTCGTTCCTGAGGGACACGAAGGCCAGCCAATGACAGAGTCCTTCTGGAGCTACAAGGAGAACACTGATTGTAAGCGAGGGAAGTGAGGGCTAGGAAATGGGTTGTAATAGAGGAAGGAGGCATGAAGGAAAAAGAGGAAGAGGCAGATAAAGAGGGAGAGAGAGTCAGATGACAATTAGCCCCTTGACTTCTGTCCAGCACCAGTTGTCAATCAGCTGGCCCCTCTGGGAAAAGAACCTGACTATCATTGGCTACACTGACCCACATCCCGCCTATCTGAGCTGCCTGGCCAATGCATGATTGGACACAGTGACCTGTTCATCAAAGAAATCTGGGAACACTAGAGCCTTGGGCTGCTTTGGGAATAAATGGCCCTGATACTGTGCGTGCATGCATGAGTTGTTTGGGAGGAAAAAAGACAAAGGTTTTTATTAGCCAGACTGCGACTTCTTTCATGGGATAGAGGAGATGGAGGGACAAAGATGGAAAAGCAAGTTGGAGTATGGTAGATGAAAGAAGACACTGAGGGGAGACAGAGCTAGGGACAGAGGAGGAAAATAAGCACACAGCATGGAGGTTGAGCAGTGATCAAAGTAGAAGCAGCTAAGAGACGTAGAAAAAAGACTAATAAAGAGAAATGGCAGGGTGAATATTGAACAAGTGTTGACATAATAAAGAAGGGACTGAATGAAAATAGGTTAATGATGGAAGTGGAGAGAGAGGTTTAATGTTCTGCTTTGCCGGCGCGCGAGTGTGCTTTGTGTGTGCATGTAGATAATTAATGGCAACAACTGTGTAAATATTTGTACATGATAACGTGATCATGATGCAGAGGCATAACTTGATTTTTCTCTGGCTGTTCTACTTAGCAGTTCTCTCCTGTCTGATTTTGAGCAAGAACTAAAAGCAGCATGAAGAAAAATTGCTCCTCATCAGTGTAAACAAGGCATGAATTATAAGAAAGAATCTTTTCAGTTTTGAAGGTGTTGATTTTGGTGAAAAGAAACTTCTTCATCAACTGAAATCCTCCATTTTTAGTGAAGCTTAACAGAAACGAGTTTTGGCCATCAACCATCACCTTGTAGTAGAGGATTAGACAGAAAAACAAAGTTTAATATGCATGCCAAAAAGTAAGTACACTCTCTTTTGTCAGTCTATCACAGAGCCACATATAGACACAAACAACCATGCACACTCACACCTAGGACAATCAACCCATAGGTGTGAGTACCAATCAACCTAACATACATGATTTTGGACTGAGGGAGGAACTTGAAGTACCTGGAGAGAATCCACAACATGCAAACTCCACACAAAAAAAGTCTTCTGCCGGGCCGGGAGTTGAAGCAGGAACCTTCTTACCATGAGACAACAGTGCTAACTACTAAACCACCATGCTGCCCCACTCTCTTTCAATCTGCAGGTTTTATGTTTAGAGCATTTTAATTAAGAAATCATCTTGTCCTTATTTTATCTTAAAATTAGGTAAAACAACTTCAGATGAACATTAACACATTTGCCACACTGTCACTCTCTCAACTCTCTCAAGTTCACTCTTTCAGTCTTTCAGTCACTCTTTCAGTCTCAAGTTCACTCTTTCACTCTTTCACTCTTTTAACTCGTCAGTTATTGTCTTCATAGAAAATAAGAGGATAAGTTGCAAGCAGATGCTGCTAATCAAATGCACTTGTTGAACTGATCATCTGAGGGCATGAACACCACTCTAAAAGCTGAAGTTTTGTCAGTTTGCTGGTCTGGTGTAGTCATGTGTGTTTGAAGTAAGACATAAGCAATAATCTTACATAAAGCAATTATTGCATCAGTTTTTGAAGGATTAGAAGGCCACTCAAAGAAAAAAAGAGACAATTTTACTACAGCAAGAAAAATTATTAGTAATTGGAAAACATTCAAGGTAGTAGCCAGTATTCCCAGAAGTGGATGTTTCGCCAAAATCACCCCAAGGTTACACAGCAGCTCAGGGAAATGGTGACCAAAAAAAAAAAAAAAAATTGATTCATCTCAGACTCCACAGACCTCTGTTAGCATGTTAAATGTTGAAGTTCATGACAGTGCAGTTCGAAAAGAATGGGGAAAGAGTTTTTTTCTTTTCTGTAGAAAGAAGATGACAGCATGACTTAAGCATGAATCTATAATTACTCCACTAAATGCCAGGTGACAGGGCAGATTTCTTTCTGCAGCATTGCAGGTTGCAGTGCTTGACTTCTGATCTAGCTTTTTACCCAGCTTGAAAATAAAGAAGTTGTAGCGGGAAATGTGTAGAGGGAAATGCAATGCTATCAAGGGGACCAATAGATGAAATGCGTAGTTACATTTCTGGGATGATGAAAACAGAAGTGTCTTATGCTGCATCATGTCCTCGCTATGACAAACATACATTGTTGCTATGATGTACAAGCAAAAGTATTCAGGTTTGCACAACAGCATCTCAACAAACCTCAAGATGTCTGGAACAATGTTTCATGGACAGAGGAAGCTAAAGGGGAGTTGTTTGGCCATGATGCATAGCAACATGGTCATCAGCACAAACACCTCATACCAACTGTCAACCACAATGGAGGAGGGGTAACCATTTGGACTTGTTTTGCAACCATTTTTAGTGCACTTTGGGCATGTTACAATCATTTAACCTCTTTGGTTACCAGATTATTCTGGACTCAAATGTGAGACCATCTATCTGACGGCTAAAGCTTGGTTGAAACTGAGTCGTGCAATGGCACCAAGAGCATACCAGCAAATCTATAAAAGAATAGCTGAAAAAGAAAAGCATCAATATTTTAAAGTGGCCCAGTCAATGTCAAGACCTCAGCTTTTTTGAAACTATCTAACGAGAGCTGTATATAAACAAATGCTATTAATTCTCAATGAACTGAGGGAATGCTGTAAAGAGAGAGTTGACCACAATTCTTCCAAAGTGATGAAGAGTGGGGTAATGACATATGTGAA
Source organism: Zenarchopterus dispar (assembly GCA_028564865.1). Taxonomy (NCBI): domain Eukaryota; kingdom Metazoa; phylum Chordata; class Actinopteri; order Beloniformes; family Zenarchopteridae; genus Zenarchopterus; species Zenarchopterus dispar. Next base: position 13,760,345 of record JAOWBL010000021.1, on the reverse strand, counting down.
ATGATTACTTGGTTAAGGCAATTCTGCAACCCACTTAATCTCTGCAGGTTACTTAGTTTTTCACACACCTCTTCAGCTTTTGACTTCATTTATCTTCAATAAATAATGTCAGGCTGTAAAACTACATCTTTTATGAATATGAGTTAGTGAAAGGAGTGTTTAGATTGCAGGTTGCAGATAGAAAATGCATATTTCCTGGGTGTTTATGATGGAGGCATTGATCTACCTGAGAATGGACGGAGGAGCATTATTTCATTTATGCAACGGTCATGATCAGTACTTACACCTCTGGGTTTTTAAACTGAAGAAGCAGCTATGTTTTAGAACATTTCTCAGTCACATCTCTTGTGCAGGGTTTAATGTTGACATGTCTGTCAGAAGTTCTCAAATTGAAGTTAAGAGTTTTAGATTTAGATTTATAGTTTTGGCACGGAGAACTATAAATATATCTGTGAATTCACCATTGCATATGAGGCCCGTTTTTGCATATGTTTATAAATGTTTGTGTTTACTTTGTCACTGTGGACATCCTGGTATATTTGGATGCTAAATGAGCCATGGCGTCCCATTACACTGACGCAGGAGTGTTTTGCCGTTTCATTTTGCAGCTGTTGTAATTCAGACATTATCATATATTTGTGCTTGTACATGTGGCATGTGTGAGTTTACATCATATTGTTTATTGAGACTATTTTATGATGATTTTATTTATGATGGTCTTTAATGTTTGTTATTGTGACTTTGTGTGGATATTTATGCTATATGGATAAAGTGATATTACACTGGTTCAGGAGGTTTGACTTCACGTGTGTATTCTCTAAATTTTAAAGTGGTTCTGTTTTGGCAGCTCCTCCAAATGCAAAAGTGGTAGACATGCAGGTAAAGTACACATAATTGGTAATTTTAGGCTTACAATGTACGCTTTTCTTTCTTTCTTTTTTTTTTTTTTTTTTTAATGGCTCCAAAATTCCCCTTAGAGAGTTTAAAAGAATGAGCTGAATGACAGATGAGAGCTTATAAATTTAAACATGGTGTTCTGGACAAAAATTAATAGAGGTATTTTTAGGGTTAATAGCGATATATGATGTAAATTGTTATTTTGCATGAATTGGGTTAAATTGTACATTTTAATTTGGTTCCTCACATATGATGTAACATGCACTTTTACTTAAAGGCTACAGTCTTCCACACAGTATTTATTAACATGTAGCTAAAAAGAAAACTTAAAAGAATTAGAAAACAATTAACCTATTTTAAAAACCAGGACATATCTCTGCCCCAACAGAGCTGTGTGTCGTTACCTTGTGATTCTGGCTCTTTTAAATTCAAAATCTGTCTTCTTTTTTTTTTTCTTGATTATTGCAGTAGTTTTCATGATACAAATCTCTTCAATCTCTGGTGATCCAGGGTTTATTACTCGGGGAAGCACTTCACTGTGGTGGATGTGGTGGATTATGGGGATGATGATGTCCACACAGAAGTTAAAATAGTCAGTCTCACACACTTAGTCATGGCGTTGATGTCATCTCCATGATGTCACAGAGTTCATCCCAGTCTTTAGTGTCAACCAACCCCAGATTCCTACAAAAGACAGCTTCTTTCACACTTGTTTTCAGTGAACTTAATAACTCCAAGACTTTTTACACAAGTCACTTGAAACTAATCATCTGATGACAAATAGTCTGTATTTAAATTCATGACATTTTAAATGAAGTCGCTGCTTTGTTGTTTGGTGCCCTCGCTCAAACACACATCATAACCTACATATGATAGACAAAGATGTCTCAGAGGTTAACCAAATTAACAGTGAAAGCAAGGCTGAGTTGTGTGTGTGTGTGTGTTTATGTGTCAAAGCTCCAAGGTTCCTCAGCAACTTTCTCTGTGCTTTGTGCCGCACATTTTCATACATTTAACATGATCAGAGTGGATTGTTTAGTCTTCACCTCTCTGCTGCCTGTGTAAATTAGTGCCTTGCCTAAAGGTACATCACACCTGTTTTAGTGTGCATGTTTGTTAGTCTTGTATCCAGCTAAAATGCAAAGCACATGCCAGATTCTTGCAAATATGTTCACAACATGTTTCACAAGTGGCATATGTGGTCTTATAACAACCACACACTCCTCATTTTTAGTCATGTGTGCAGTTAGGACTTTGAAACTAGTATCAATTCTAATACTATCTGTAAATATTGATACTTACGTTCTCTTATCAGCACTGTTCACAATAGTTTAAAGTGAAATATAATGACATGGGCTATGGTTTGGTGAGCGTAATTGGTACCAGAGCCAGGAGATTGCTCTGCAGATATCACAGCAGCTGCTTTTGTTGAAACAGTCTTCAGAGTTACGGGAAATTGTGTTTGTAAGCAATTTGTAAAGTTAGTCTTTGATTTATGAAAAAACATTTTATCTGTGTTGCAGCATTTAGATACCATCTGTAGTTATCCCACATGTCAGAGTTCAGCCATGACCAACAATTTGAGAATACATTAATACCAATAAGTCAAATAGTCGATTATTGCTGGCAGCTTTGTCATTAGTGGACCAATAGATGAATTTATAAACAAAGAACGATCATGCTACTGTTTGCCCCAGGGCCTAACAACACTTAGGCACCATCTAGCCTGGAATTGGACAATCATGCCTAGCGTTGCTGATTAAACATGACATCCTGGTAGTTTTTTCTGTGCTTGTGTGATACTTGTTCAGGTAGTGCTGGGTTTTGAATCAACTTTTTGTGCCTATTTACACTTTTTTAACTAGAGAGTGTGAAGGGAGGTGAGAATAAGGTAGAAAAGAGATGGAACAATGCACAATGGTGAAAAAGACTAATTGGATGCCTTGAATATCCACACGCTTCCTTCCTTCGTGGATATATTGATGACGACAAGCAGCTCTCCTAATGATGTACACTAACTACACAAGTTAAACATTGTGTTACACATAGTCACACATACCCTCTCGTCACTTGCATCTTTAAGAATGTCTAGCTCTCCCTACACTTACATACACATACACCCCCACAACACAGACCCCCTGCTGTGTGCAGGGTTCACAGTAACGGCATGCATGTCTCTGAGGACGACAGAAAGAGGATATGGGAATCTAAATAAAGCTGTGTGTGCTTGGCTAATGAAAAAGGCTGTATTCCCCACAGTCTCATCAGGAAAAATGGGCTTTTATCAGAGACGGAGTTACCAGCATTTCAGGATTTTCTAACATCTAAAACCCTCATGCCTACCACAAGAGGATAGTTTTTATTATATCACCTTTTGTGTTTTTAAAAATAAATGCAGAGAATTCTTGCAGAGATTACCTCTTGTTAGCTGTTGAAACTTTTGAATTAAATTGCAGCTCATGGGTGATGCAGATTCTTTGCATTAAGTGCCTTATTGAAAGTCTTTTAAACAGTGATATTTTACCCTTTAACAGTTGATTTGATCAAAAATCACTTGGTATGATGAGTCAACTCTTAATCTTAAAGGATATTCATAATGTGAAATACAAGCATTTTCATAGTTTGTTAGAAGATGCTTTAAGGAGCACCAACTGCATTTCCTCCAATAAGAGCCAAGTAGCTTATCTACTTAAGCTACTTGCGGTTCCAGGCCTTAATTTCTGTTTTTTGTCAATAAAATTATTTTTGTTATTGAAAGTTAATGTTGTTGTTTTTCTATAGGATTGTTATTTCTCAAAATGAAATTGAGAATGACGTACAAAAGCGCTCCTCATTTCCACATGTTCATTTGTGTCTGTAAGTCAGCCAAAAGTTTTTCCTTCATCTCCATAATGAGCATTGAATGGTTTGGAAAAAAATGTAAATTTTGTTTTAGTTTTCAGAGAAAAACAGAAATGTGTGCATGATATGGATCACAAGACAGTCTCATTAAACATTTTTTCTTTACTGCAGTGATTTCACTTTTTCAGCCGTCAAAGAAAAAATTCACATCCTGATGTTCAATGCTACAAGGCACTGAAGTTAAATTATTGTGCTTCCTGCAGTGCATCAAATTAAAGTCCTTAATTTTCTAAAATAGAAACCTTCTTTGACTTAGAGGTGTTTTTTTCTAAAGATAAACATACATGCCATATGTTGTGAACAAGTATCCAACCACCTAACTTAAGTGGGAAAAACAGCATAAATATTTGAAGAAACTGATTAGATAAATCTGGTAAAAAATTCAAGGTTTTAATCATGTACATTATGACAACAGTGGCTTTAATTATTGTGATATTTGATTTTACAACCCACTTAGAGAATAATGTGCTAAAGGTTATTTGGAGTTAATCATCTTTATAAGCTCTGCAGCCCCCCCCCCATTTTTTTTCTGGTATTCTTGCCTCACATTTGTTTCTTTGTGCGGTCTTTGGCAGATATGTTAATTATCTTGGAAGGTCTCAGTGTGCACATGGTTCTGCTCAGGCAGACACGGCCTCGTGTCCATATATTTGTGTGTTGTTGTGTCCGTAAATCTGGTCTTCAGAACCAACTCCAACAACAAGCACTCAAAGGGGTGTCTCAGACATGATTCAGATGCTTTAATCTTGACCCAGCTTTGTTTCTGGAGATTTTGAGGAGGGCGAGTTGCTTTTGTACCACTCTTACACAGCTTTCTGAAAAGATAATCTTCATCTTCCATGTTGGTGCATCTCTTTATGTCAGATTAGAGACAAGAGATATCATGTCATACAGTTGTTTAAAAAGTATTGAAGGAAAATATTTACTTTGTGTTTTGATTTTTGTGGTGACAAAGCAGCTGACTTTGCCGTGAAACAAATGATTCAGCATGTTTTGAGTGGAAAGAATGTTGAAAAATCATTGTGGTTTTAAAATACATCCATGTCCCAGGCCCACTTTTGGTTTGGTCATGAAAATAGGTCTGTCTTGGGGAAAAAAATAACTGGGAGGCTGGTCAAAAACAGGCATTTTGTTTTCACTTTGTCATTTTCAAATTCGTTTTTTTCCCTTTAGTGTCAGTTAAATTATAGAAAGCAGTCTTCATATACTTTAGCTGATCAGATTTTGTAGAAAGCACAGTGCCCATGAATGAGTCAGTGGTCAGGGATTTGCTTTTGATGTTTGTTTGAATTTTGCAAGTTAACTTGTGTCTGTCTATTCAAAAGAACTTCAGTTTGACAGGATGTTTTTAAATGTATGTTTTGTATTCCATTTTAAAAACATTCCTATTCACACTTTTGAGACAAAAAGTCGCACAGCTAAAATAGCAATAACTGTAAATGACCAAAGAACACTTTTAGTAATGTAATTATCAGTGTCATGTAACAGGGCTGATGTTATACATGAAATTTTTAGACAGACTTGCCAAAGCAACACATCTTTTACTAAAGCTGCTTTGAGCAACATCTGCAGAATCTAGTCTGGAAACTACGTGGCAGTGAATATTGTATGTATGTGGCCACAAGAAGTACTGCAGGAAGCTTAAAGCAGGTTATAGGACATGAGGCAGGAAGTTCACTCTGGAACTTCTAACATCTGCAGCATTGCACACTGCCCTGACAACTACATGCTCTGTTTTGGTTTGGCTGATTAAGACATTGATTAAAATAAAACTCGGGGGTTCCAGTGCATAGTTGAAAACAATTTAATTTTGAATGATTAAAGTCTGTCATCTTAGTTTTCTTTAAGTGATGGTCACCAGGTTAATCTGAACATCCACAATTACACCTTTTGTTGTGCCTGAGCTGCACAAGAACTACATCTGAGTGACTAAGTCAACAGAAGGGTTAAGGTTGGACAAAGTCTCACCATAATACATTGTTTGTCTTTCTAAAGGAACACTTGAGTGATTTATAACTTCTTGTTTTGATTTGAGCTCTTGGCTCAGGTCTGGTGTGAGGATGGGGCGAGCCAGGAGGGAGTTGCAGAGGACATGGAGTGAAGAGAATGAGGAGAGGCGTTTTTAGAGGCATGGGGCGGAGGTTGCTCTTGGGAGTGGGATGAGAGCAAAGGATTTTTAGGGATCAGAAGCAGAGGTGTGTAAGTGAGAAGTGCGACATTGCGTGTTGGGGAGGGGACGATCAGGAAATCCCATTGTATGGCGGCTCCAGCCATTTCCTGTTTGTGTGCCAGCTGCACTTCCCTCCTTCCTGTTGTACCCAGGAAGTCGGTGTCACATTCCTGCTCAGATCAGCTCTGCGTGTGAATTTGTGAACGTGTCGGAGAGACCTGAGGACATTGTCTTTGTCAATATGTGCATGCTTGTGGCTTATCTGTCCTATTTTTAGCTGTGTTTTAACTACTCACGTTGCACATGATAGATGCAGAGAACTAGGTTCAGACTCGAGCCTCCATGGAATCATGACTTCAGTTGTCATGCTTTTGTCCAAACTGCTTGAACCTTTAATCCATCGTGGGATAGATAAGCAGTTGAGTCTTGTATTACAATAAATATGAGGAGTTAAGGTTCACAATAAATAGAGCTAGTGTTAAATTTCACAGAAAAATATCTCATCAAAAACTTAGTGTCTGCCAATCTATAGTTGTAAGGAAATTAAACTAAAATGACTAGGAAGTGAATAATACCTTATTAACACCCAAAGGTGAAGTAGGAAAATAAAAATGAAGGTAATAACAATCAAAAAAAAAAGAAAGGAGAGAGATGAATACTTGAATTCTCCAGAGATCGCCATGAATGCCTTGTGCCCCTTTGTTGGTTACTTGGTAACAACTGAGCTCCTGATGTCACATGACACACCAGCAGTCAACACAGGTGAACTTCTGTCAGACAACACAGACAGCGAATAGTGCAGTGTCTGAGCTGCAGGAAGGGTTCTTAACAGTAAGATGTCCAAGATTACACCATCTGTGGTTGATGAGCACTGCAATCCGTCCTCCTTTACATATACTGCTCTATCTGCCTGTATAAAGATGTACTGGAGTCTTCATCAGTGCTCTGAGCTTGTCCATTTAACCCACTAGTAATCTTATATTCCCCATGCAGATTAAGGGAATTGATGGTGTAAGCTTCCTCCTCCTTCCTCTCTCTTTAACTAACTGGATTTGGGGTCCTGTTCTGAGCTTAAAAGACACAGCAGTTGCTCCATATGCAAAAAGCCTTCTTTTGTCATGATTACCTATAATAGATGTTAGTAGATGGTAGAATTACATACAGGACTCACTTAAGCAACATACTATCTAAATAAGGATAGAAAAATAGGAGAATTGGTAGGAAATTCCAAAAAGGCAAAAATCTTAACACGGTACGAGCAGAGCTAACAGGTTCCCACTAGTGTAGCACCATTTAAGAACCTGTAGTGGTTTAAATATACTCTGATTTGGTTTGAAAATATACTGTGGTTGCACATTTCACTGTTTTTATATGTTTTTACTGAATTCTGTATCTTGAGATTGAACAAATTTTTGGTGACGTTCTAGTTTGTCTTGTCTGACAGACTTTTCTCTCCATGTTGAAAATCAAGCTTTTTTCGTTTGTTGCATAACATAAATGACAAACCCCATTTTCCTCTTTCTGTCCTCCTTGTTTTTGCCTCAGCGGTAGAAGAAGGGGAGTCTTCTGAGTGTGGAGGGACCTGGGATGAATCACCTGTCCAGACAGGTTAGTGTGCAGACACACACACACACACAGACTCCCTGTGAACGCTCACATCCACATAAGACACTAAAGTCTTTACGTCTCTCTCACACATAAACCCACAGATTTACACAATTTGTAAAATCAGCTCTGCAGGATTTATAATGTCTTGCTCAGAGGGAGATTGAAGAGGAGAGTCTGGAAAAGACAAAGATTTAGTGAACAGAGAATCAGGGGTGGGTGAATCTGTTGAAGCATTAGAAGAGGGAAACATCATAAGAGAAAAGAAGAGATTTTAAAAGAAAAAGATGGGGAGATGTGGAAAGAAACAGAGCACTCGGTCTCTGGAGTCTGACTGAATTGAAAGAGATCGTGGTGGAGGGGTGGGGGGGCAGGCAAGAGAGGGATTTGTGTGCTTTTTCACTACTCTCTATGGTCTGGTGATATCCTGGGAGGAAGTCGGAGAGATGGTTGAGCTTTTCTTTTTGTTCTTTTCTTGGATTTTTGTTTTTCCTTGTGGTTTCTGGAAACCAATCTCTCCATTTCAGTCTCTCCCCCTCCCTTCTCCATCTTCTCCCTCGTTTCCACTGTGAGATGGAAGTTTGAAATGATCCTAACTCGCTCTTTTGCTTTAGGTGAAAAAGAACTAGTGAATCAAGTGCTCTCAGAGGTGCATGTGTGGAATGAGAAATAATTCACTTTTTTCTTTTTTAATCAAAATCAAAAGACACTGTTTTTTAATAGTTTTAAACAGATGTGTGATTTGTTTCTTGTAATTATTCTGAAAAACATTTTTCTTATTTAAAGCTACTTTTGCACAAACCTTCATAAATGTAAGAGAGTGATTATTATGAGACTTCTTCAAGCTTGAACTCTGGTTAATAAATACTGGAGCTTGGCAAGAAGTTTCTTAAGGAAAAAATTTTTAACTGTTTGCAAATCAGGGCAGCATGGTGGCTTAGTGGTTAGCACTGTTGCTTCACAGCAAGAAGGTTCCTGGTTTGACTTCCGGGTCCGGCAGGAGTCTTTCTGTGTGGAGTTTCCATGTGTGTCTCGCTGTGCTTGCGTGGGTTTTCTCCGGGTACTTTGGTTTCCTCCCACAGTCCACAAACATGTATATAAGGCTGATTGAGAACTCTAAATTGTCCGTGGTTGTGAGTGTTGTTTGTCTATATATGTGGCCCTGCGATGGACTGAAGACCTGACCATAGTGTATCCCTGCCTCTTGCCTGGAATGGGCTGGGATTGGCTCCAGCAGACGGTTGTGACCCAGTCATTGCATTCAGTGGGTAAAGAAAATGGATGAATGGATGTTTGCAAATCAGCCCTTATATCAAACAAATAATCTACTTATTTTTTTTACAGTTGAAGCGAAGCTGATTAGATAAAAAGCCCACTACATCAAAGAGCTCACTGTTGATCTTGAAATAAACAGTTTCAATTGCTCTAAAAAGCCAACATAAAGACCATGAGTGTAAGCACAAATGGCAGTTTGATGGGATAAAACGCGAGTGACAAATTGCCTGGAATAAGTAAAAACCTTCAGTTCACTTGTTCTAAAATGAATATTAGAGTTTCATCAGACAGTACCTGCACCTGCAATGTCTGTATTGTTGTTTTAGCATGTTTTAGCATGCAGCTTTAAGGAAATTGGATTGAAAATGTACTTTGTCATTGTTTACTGTTGATACAAAAGGAGAGAAAGTTCATTTGTAAAATGATAGAATTTTTTAAAAATTAAGTTAATTAATGAAGGAAACTATGGTGTACATAGACCAAAACCCATGAAAATATACATGATGTTAATGCACAGAACATTATCAATGTGCAGAATCAGAATCACTTTATTGCCATTGCCAGTAAAACAGGTTTACAGACTAGGAAACTGCTCTGATGTAACGGTGCAGATATAACGTAGAATAATGTAAAGTAAAAATAAAATAAAAATAAATACATGTGAATAAGCAAAATAAATTAAAAAGAAAAGAAAATACTCTGAATAAGTTTAGGGGGAAAAAACACTTGCTCATGAGGGAACCAGTGCATTCCTGCATGTTTAAAACCAATTAGGCTAATATTTGTGACTTTCGAAGCTGGGACAGCGTTTAATGTTACTTTTTTATTATACTGTTATTTACAAATACCAGTATTTATAACTGTACAAATACTGTTATAAGTACTGCATCTAATTTATACTTGACATTTTCAAGAGAATAATAGTTGGATGTGTCTGTGGAATGGAAATCCAAACTGCACTGGATGTAGAGGAATGAGGCACAAGTTCAGCTGATCTGTCAGTTGCTCTACTTCCTGTTTTTCAGCCGCCTTGGATACCACATATACGTTTTGATTCTTCTGTTGGTGGCGTTATAAAACTCACCTGTGTTTTTGCAGCTTCTCACACTTCTCCTGACATTAGTTTCAGCTTGTACTCATCCATCTATGGTCTTTTCCCACTTTAGGAGTGTACCATAAGGTTTTAAGTGAAAGACAGTAACACCCTCGACAGGTTCCCAGTCCCAAGTTCTGTCCAGTTCATTAGGTCTCAATTGGTTGGCGGTGGACAGCGCATTGGTATGACAACTGCTGTCATGAGCTGAATGTTTATGTGTGGGAGAGAAAAGAAACAAATAATCAATCTGTGTTTTCCATGCCACATCCAGGCTGTTAACGGCATCATGTCATTGAGTGTTCAGCAAAGATCAACACATTTTCCAAATGTTGGCAAAAACTGCTAGAACAGCTGTAGGTGTTTGTCAGCTGTAGCTAGTTTTTCTGCTCCTGTTTGCAGCCTATCAGAAAAGAGTTAAACACTTCCTCTGACTCGATCCCAGCAGGGAAATAAGATACTGCTGAATGTGGTAAATATGCGGTTATCTCTCTCTCTGCTGCTCTTGCCCTGTCTCTCGTTAAGCTCTACAGGGATGGGAGGAAAGGAAAGTATGACCCTTGGGGTGTCTATGACGTGCTGAACCTTCCTATTTCCCTTTCTTCAAACCTGTGCTAACTCTCCTCCAGGGGCCAGTGTACAGGCCTGTGTCTGTGTGCGTGCATGTGTCAGAGTGTGCATGTTCAGAGGGGTGCTGACTGAGGTCCTGGGTGGCTCACTAGAACTGCTGTGTGTGTCAGTTCCAGCAGGAAACTGAAGTCTCATGACACACACACACTCTCACACACACCTATCTTAAACTCTTCCTCCCATGAAAACATACTGTCCCATATTCCCTTACTCAGCCACTCTTTTCAGTTTAAATTTCAACATCTATTCCCTTTCCCGGCATCCACTGCATCAAATTTTCCCTACATCAGTGAATCTTTTTCTCATCCTGGTTGCCCTTGTTAGCACTCTTTTGTCATGACCACTGCTTGTCATTTTATATCTTTTTAACCTTTTTCATTTTTGCATGCATGGTGTTCAAGTGCTTGTGATGAGACGAGTGAGAATTGAGACCGATTCCCCTGATGAACATGAACAAAAACATCATGGTTTCCATCACTTCCAGAGAATCAGTGTTTACAAGAATGTGAGAAAGACAGCATTGAAAAGAATGGACAGAGGATTATACCTCCCATACATCTTCTAAATGATTTCAGCTATCCTTTTTTTTTCTTTACACTTGTTTTCTGTGTCAGGCCTTCTGTTATTCACATCCTCTGAAAAATGTACCATGAGTTTGAAAGACTTCTGAACCAAAAAGTTGGAGGGAGTTAGTAGAGTGATTTGAAGAAAATAGTATTGAGCCACTATATGCTCCACCTCCCGACATTTCCTCATCTATCTTTTTTTCTTTTTCTCTTTTCATCCCCCTGTCACATATTAAAGCCTACTAAGGCTTGAGGTACCCCAGACCCCCCCATTTTTTTTCTATACTTCTCTCAGCACATGCTGCCTTTCAAAATGTCAGGGAGACGTATTGTCCCCTTCTTCTCTTGTTGCTCCTCTTGTTACCTCACTTCCCAAATATTGAAGGGACAGGAGAAATGGTCATCTGTTCAGACTTCAGAAGAAGTGCACTGTAAAAACACATTGATGAAATCATTCATTCTTTATCTCTAGCAATGTTTTTCCTCATTTTCCATCTACTGTAGGCAACACACACACACATTTACACACCTACTTTTTCTGTGTGTTAGCTCAGACACTCACAGAGTCACATACTAAAAGAGCCAATGAGTCATTATGGAAAAGGTTTGTCAAATCCCCAGACTGAAACTGAGAATCTGAGACCTACTGGATTATTGTTATTCACAGTATGAGTGAATTGCTGTTGGGAATGTGTCCTGAACCTATCAGGTGACAGATCTGTATTAATATAAGAAAAGTGTAATTTCTTTACATGAGTATAGTTGTTAAATAGATTGTTAAAACACAACATGGATGTTTTGTAGGTTATTGCATGCAAGGGTGGCTTGATGATTAGAATCTGCAGGAGTGCAACTGTAGATAAAAGTTACAAAAACAAAACAGTAACTTCTTTTTTATGTATATTTGTGAAAGATGGAGGTCTTGTAGGTATAATTCAAGCAGATCAATAATGGCTTCAAAAAAATCTAAGTAGGCCTGTGGTTGAGGCTACTGAAGGAGAAAGCAACTTATCCACCCAAGCACACAATGATCTGTAGGGGTTTTATTGCTTGTGAGGAACTCCAGTGTTCTCCAGCGTGGACTCAATAAGCCAACACTCGCATGTAAATTTTCTTTTATCAAAAAAGAATTTTTAATAAATCTTACAGTTATCCTTAACCTCATCTCTAATTCACAGTAGCATCACAATCCATGGTTAGAAACTGAGAGATGGTATTTAATTCCTATGCTGTTGTTTTCTGTGGGTGATGTCCATGTTGATGAGAATTATGACCCTTTACTGCTCAAATGCAAAACTCTTATTTATCTTTTTCTGACCCTAACCATGTGTTTTGAAGTTTCGTAACACTAAATGTGGGTTATGAAATGGGACTGCAACGAGTAGTTGACGAGTCGCTAAAAATCAATAATAGAAATAGTTGCCAACAAATTTAATTCTTGACTGTCAGCAAAAAAAAAAAAAAAAAAAAATCAAGAGTGAGAGAGGCATCTTCCTTCCTTCCTATCTTTACTGAGGCTTGCACATGAGCAAGAGAGTACAGCCCAGATGCATCATTGTAACACCACAATGATTGAAGACATCAAAAGTTAAAGATGTATTTTTGAATGAAGTGTCCATCTTTCTTGTCTTTTGTATTTAATTGGCACAACATTTAAATAAACACATACAAAATTTAAAATCTGATGTCATGATAGATTGTGTAACAGCTTTGTAGCTACATAGTGTAAAACTTTGTAGATGCACAGTAAAAGCCCCAAAATGGTAAAAATACTTTATTTCTTATTTAAGACATGTCACATTGGTGCTGCCTGATGAAGCTAATAACCCAGAGCAGTCAAGAAAACCTGGGTTGGTCATTTATCTTTAGTAGACATTATTATTTATTATTTAAACTCACACTTTTTCACTAAACAAAAGCCACACTTTAGAAATTGCGACAAGGTACGGCTTTGGGGGGGCCGGTGTGTCAGTTGAACTAACTTTCTTTTTGTGGGTGTAACTATCCTAGAATCCTGTCCTGTTAGACTTTACTTCAAAACAAAGAAGACGATCTCGACTTTGAAGAGGATGGTCAGAACAAATGAAGTTTTGGACACATTATTGCTACAGCTGTTGTGGAAATAGTCAACAGAAGACAAAGACAGCAGATGATAATTACAATTGATTATTATAAGGCAAAGCTGTAATGTGATGCAGTCATGCATAATGATTAAGTAGCGTTATTGCACAACCACTTCTTTTTAAATAGGTGCTATATAAAGAAGTGTGCCTTGCCTTTGATGGTCCCTATAAAAAAACAAAAGATTATGGATATGTTGCCATTTTACACTTTTGAACAATGGTTTGTGAAACTACTACATTTTTGGACATGCAGGAAAATGTATTTTTCAAACATTTTGTTAGACTTGGCTGGATGACCTAATGGGTGTTAAGAAAGGCAGGGTAAGTTTACATAATGCATGTCCATTGTTCTAGTCTGAGTCACCAATGTTAGCTGTTCGTATGAGTCAGCCAATATGTTGCTCATTTTAGAAAATATCTATTCCAGCCTTGGTGCTGTCATTTTTTAAAATCCCCTTGTTTAGGGTAACAACAACCTCCAAGCTGCAGTCCTTGTAGTGAAAATGACATATTTTGACAAAGATTTGGCTCTTTTAGTAAATGTTGTAAATTTCAACAGAATGAGACACTCATTTGCTTTCTGACAGGGACTTTCTTGCCTGTTTATGCTCCAGTGTCTGAAAGTGAGATGTACCAGTAACAATGCAGAGTGGTTCCCTGTAAAATCTCTGTGACGGGCAGAGTTGAGAAAAACAGGACACTGGCCCCTCTCTTTCTTTCCTTTGCTTCCTCTTTCTCTTTTCCTCTTCCTCTAACCCTCTTTCCCTGCTACCCTCTGGAGGTCCATAATGTAGTTTTAATTTCCCCAAGGCTACCACAGGAAAACAGTTCCTGTGAATGTGTGTATGAACTCTTATTGTCTGCTTGTGACAGTGCACAGTGCTTCTGTTTTTCTTTTTTTTTTCTTTTTCTTTTTTTTTGTTGTCTATTGCACCAATCAAGCCATTTTTAATGTCAAATTTCTTTTGGGGTGTGTATTCGTTTGTGCGCTAACAAATAAGTGAGTAGTTCTCAACTTTTTGGGGGGATTTTCATACTAATTTAATACTGTATGTCTGTCTGGTTTTAACTGTTTATGTCTTTACAATGTGTTTTTGTGTGTCTCTCTTCCTTCCATGACGCTAATGGCTCTTTCATCATCCTGTTTCCAGACGTTAGTGTTGGGTGCTACTCTGACTTATGGCAGCGCATCCCAGGAGTCCTGTGTGTAGCTAGGTGCATACATTTATATGCTAGTGTGTGTTTATGGACTACATGCACTCCGTAGCTCGGCAGATCTCCTCCCAAGGGGCAACAGGTCTTGAATTGTGAAAACACACACACACACATGGTCTATAGAGGGACATGAGGTGGTTGTAGGTAAATGGCCTAGTAGAGGAAGACTGAGCTTCTCTGCACAGCCACCTAACACATGCATTGAAACACACACACATACACACTTGAGCATTCACAAACAGAAAGGTGGTGGGGTGATTCTCCCAAGACACAGAGATCACGTTGTGTCCAGCTGCACCTGTTCAGACTGTGTTTGGATGCGAGTGTATACTCAGTGTCAAATGTGTCCACTGTTCTTCCCATTTTTCAATATTTGGGGCACAAATGAGCCCGTAAGCTCCCAATATGGCTATGTGTTATTGCTTCTCATGGTTTTGAGGAAGTATGTGCACCTGCTATAGTGTGTTGCAGCCATTTGGTGGCAGTTTTAAAAATACATACTGTATGTGAAACTCCATAGTACATGCTACTGTTGCTAAAGTAGTTTAAAGTTTGAGGTGCGTACTGCATAGTAGAGTTCATTATAGGATGTAATATGTGAGATAAATTGATCAGTTGCACACTGGAATTTTTCCCGGAAATAGCAAATCATCCAAGTACTTCTAGTATACTACAGATTTGTACAGTTATTTGCATACTATGTACTATATATTTTGGCAAAAATCAGTACACCCTAATTGTATAGTTTGTGGTGTTAAATGGTTGTAGTCTACTCTTGCCATTCTTATTATGTTTATGCATTACCATATATATTTTATATAATGGACTGTATTATTCTCAGTGACATTGAGGATTCAAAAAGTTTGTCATGTGACATTGTCCTATAAACTTTCATGACCCCAAATTAGAAAATGCTGGGGCGAGATAAAACATGCAAAAAGAAATAGTTGGTATTCCTAAATTGACTCTGATTTTTATGTATTTGAAAACAGTATGAACCCAAGATATTTAATGTTTTGTCAGCTTCATTTCATTTGTTGATTATAGCTCCACTTTTGCATTTCAGGTCTGGTACGTATTAAAAAAAATGTTACAGTAAAACTTTTACAACTTTGTAATGTTGCCAATCCTTTTCACAACACTTAAAAAGCACTCTGGGATTGAGGATAACAAAGTAATAAAGTATTACAGTTATGTCAAATTCCTCCTGTGGATATGACTAAAGGTGCTAACAGGAGGGGGGTCATAGTCACAGTTTCTCTTTCAAAATCCTCCACTTCATCTGCTGGGGACAGGAAGTATGCCTTAAAATAAACAGATTGACTTTTGCAGTTTACAAACAGAAAAAGTGCAACCTACTCCCTAGTTTTGGAGGGTAAAGGTTGTAGTTGGTCACTCTGGTGTTGGAGAGACTGGATGATTAGGAGCCGCTGATTTCTTGTTACTGCAGAAAGTAATAATATAAATCTTTAACACTAATACAAGCTGACATTACTCATGTTCTGATTTACATAAAGCAGCATCCTCAGTAGTGGGAATTTATGAGCCATGCTGCATGTACACATCTGGGTTTAGCCTCGTCCGTAGCCGTGTTGAGAGTTATGTTACTCAGCCAGGTACCTTTGAATCCTGGTCCAGAGTAGAGTGTGATGTGGAGCAAAATGAAAGCCCTGTGTTAAAACTGTTGGGTTTCTAAACATTCTCCTGGAAGCTCAAAACACACTTTTTCCATCGTTTGATGCCTCCTTTAAGCATTCAGACAGAGGTGTGTGAGTGTGTGTGCGCGTGTGTTTTTTATGCATGCTTGGCCAGCAGATCTACATCTCTCTCTGAGCTGCAGAATGTGTCCCAGTCAGGCCGCAGCACCAGCTTCTGTCTGCCAAATCAAACACTTTAATAACAACCTACCTTACCTTTTGCGGTATTGCAGTATGTTTTATTCCCCTTTAACTCCCCCTGTAACTCTGGCGTACTCTGTCAGTGTACCTCTATCACCCTGGGGCACTTCAGGAACATTTCCCAGAGTTCATTAGTTCCCTGGTTTTCTTCCCACAGGACACATAGACTTGTATGGTGGTCTTGCTGACTGGATGCATTTGATTTCTTTGGTGTTCCACTTTGTTTCTTGACTATCTCAACTTGGCAACTGCTCACAGTAGTGAAATGAATCAAGAGTTGGTGTTTAAGATATCTGTGCTGAATGTGTTTGGATTCAGCTTTTTTGGTTTGTTTTTCTCTTTTATATATGAGTTATGAGGGTACACAGTGATCCTCTTTCCTATCTATTATGTCTTTGGATCACTTAACTTACTAATTACCTCAATGAACTCAATTTAAGTGGTTAATGAGAGATAGCACACGCAGTCTAATAAGCACAGCCATGCAATGAAAACACACAAGCATCCACATGTACTCGCCTGTGAGCCTAACGAGTGGTGATTAGTGGGTCTCAGCTAGGCGTGGTTAGGCTGCGTAACATCATTCAGCACTGTGGACTGTGTTAATTCACTCCATTTTATGTAATTACCCATGCACATGAATACACACAGATTCACCAATAAACTGTGCACAGAGTTGCCTGTACAGTGTTTATATCTATCCTGCATTGGTGCAAAGTGACCTTATTATTCCTCAGGCATTCATTTATATATTTATTTATTATCATTTTGTCACTTTAAAAACAACATATTGTCCTTGGGTTATACCTATGGCATACCTTTTCCTCGTTAGTGCCAAAGTGTAAGCTTTTCTCTAGATCTGAGTTTGGATGCTCTTATACAATCAGGCCACCATATGAAAACTATTCCTAAATTGACACAAAGGAGCTTTTTGCAATTTTAGCCCAGAGGGCCCCCTACAGGCATGGAGGTTCAGTTGCTTTTACTACACTGTCCAGGATTTACTCTTGTTCAGTGTCTTGCTCGGTCATTCTTGTTTTCTCTTTTGTGTTTGCTGTCTTGATTCTCTTAGTTGTCTCTGGCATGACATCCACTTTAGCTCAGTGAGCTTGTCTCATTGTCATTGATGTGTGTGGTAAAATTTTATGCAGTTTTCACAAGAGATGACCAGAACAGGAGTCCAAAGTTACTTTGGATGGTTTTGGTCAATAAGAAGGGAAGGGAGAGGAAAAAAGTACTTTATAGTTCATTTAAATTGTGCATTCATAGTAGTAATAATAGTTTGGTTGGTTTTTTTTCTTCGTCCTGTTTTTTTTTACATTTTTGCACCAAACTTTTTAAAGGTTTGAGTCATAAAGTCAAAAATTCCTATTTTGAATCAAAATATGCCATCTACGTGCACTGTGTAGATTCAAATATTTTTATTTTTTTTAATTGTTTTTTCTCATATATATATATATATATATATATATATATATATATATATATATATATATATATATATATATATATATATA
>JAOWBL010000021.1:13722338-13739727 GCA_028564865.1 Zenarchopterus dispar | reverse complement strand
AAAGGTAATACTGATCTGATATTACTCGTTTAATCAGCTGTTTTCAAAGTCACATAAATGACCAATCTCTTACTACCAAACTGAGAATGATGAGTGAGGACATCTCTGTAAATCAGCAGCGCACCCCACAACACTGATAGTTTTAATCATAGTTCTGACAGGCAGATAGCTCTTAGTATCCAACATGTCACCATGTGGAAATAACCACTGAACTAAGGAGGTTCATTGGCTTCATTGTTGAAAATATTTTTTAATGAGAAAATCATGAGAAACATTTGTTCTAAAGATGTGTCTGATGATGCAGCAACGGCCTACATGCCAGCACTCAGCCTGGACAAATTAAACTGCTGCTGTACCGTTTATCAATGTCATGAACCCAGGCTTGGTCACCTCGCTGCCACCGTATCTCTAACTAAGGACTCATTTATAAATTGAGCGATTTCCCGTGCTGTTTTAAATTCTTCTCCCATGGAGCGACACTTTTATTTCGGCCAATGAGAGCAACGTAGCATGGCATGCTCTGCACACCTGACATTGTGCAGCATCTTTTAAAAAAAAAATAAAAAAAAATAAAAATAATAATACCACAGTGTGGATGTGCTGTTCCTCTTTGAGACTAAAGTTTTAGCTGATTCAGCTGCTGACAGGTCAGTCGATCTAGAAGCCATTGTGCAACAGTATCCCATGATAAGGCTTGTAAAATTGTAAAGTGCAATATGAGATAGTTTCAGCTTGATTTATGTAAAATTTGGTATTCATTAGTGAACTCGATTTTTAAAAAAAAAAAAAAAAAGGCTGAGGAGATCCAACAAAACAGTAATTGTGATTTCTTTGGTTCACGATTACACAACTCCATAAAGACTATTCATCTATTTATGGTATATTTTACAAAGTTATAATTTTCAACTGTAAAGTAAAGCATTTTAATGTTTAAAAAAAATAAAAAAGCTGAATGATTATCCTCCAAAAGTTGGGAATTCATATTTAATTTACTTTGAGTTTTAATTCCAGTCCAGTGTTTCAGTGTTTGTTTTATGCATAGATTGCAGTGGCCTCTAAACTAAATATTTAACCATCTGGTGCATTTGTAATGTTGTAAAGCAGTCAGAGCCTCTTCAACTGAATAACAGGAATGGATGCATTTGCTGAGTTTTATTCCTTTTACTCAGGTGTTCTCCACTTGTATGGGACCTAGCCACGTATTTAATATTACAACTGAGTTTGTGGTCAGAGACTTTTTCTTCTAATGGTCATTTGAGTGATGTGCCAAGAACAATATTTAAATAAGAGACCTTATCAAAACTTATATTTATTAAACAATCTCTGAAGCTCAAAATTGAGGTTTAAATTCTACCTGTAATTCTGTAATTCCACGTATTAAAGTTCCCATATTATGCAATTTTGATCCCTAATCATACTGATCAAGCACCAGCATTTCATTGTGACTCAAAAACTCTGGATGTTAGATCATTTTGCCCTAAATGTCATATTTCCTGTGTGGTGAAGTAAGCATCATGTTTGGGCTTTGCCTCCCTATTCTACCTCCAAACTCTGTTGCCGTGACACTTGACCAGTATCACTCGAGACAACTAAGGAATGTTCATCCTTGAGCTGAATCACAGGTGGGGCATGTTGATCTGTGTTTGGAGAACCAACCTGCATATACATTTAATGCTTGCATATGTAGAAAGTCAATGTGAGGAAATAAAATCCAGAAACCTCTAGTTTAACTGTTATTTTAAAACATATTTACTGGTTACTCTGTTGTGTCTCTTAAAAAGACAGCTTGATGGCCTGAAAACTGGGTGTATAACAATTTAGGACTATTTTAAACCTTTTGAAAGTTGAGATAATTTTCCCTTTTAGAGGAAGTTTGCTTTTCATTAACAGTAATGGTGCTGTAAAAAAAGTGATCATATTCTTCATAAGAAAGTGCGTAAAAAGGTTTTCTTCTTAAGCCAAGCATCTTCAGTATCAGCATTGGACTCTCAGCGTTTATGATGTGATAATAAGGTGTGAAAGTTGAGGCACAATGGCGTAGTGAGGGTTAGGCTGACCCAGCTCTCAAATGGTTTCCTCTTGATGTCTACTGGCAGGGCACACACAATCATGTCAAAGTGATAGTCCAGATTCAGCATAATTATGGATGTTGGGTCAGGTAGCACTCATCCGAATCAGGAATGTTGCTAGTACGAAAAACAAAATTAAACTGAAAATGAAAAAATGCATGATAGTAAAAATCAGCTAATTAAAAGAAAGCAGATATTGTTAGTTAGAAGTAAATACAATGGGTAGCTTTTTTTAAAATATAGTGGTAATTGTGAGTGAATCAACATCAAAGTGCTCCATGAAAAGATTTTCTCTGTTGACCACCTCCCAACCTTGTAACTGGTGATCATAAAACAAACCTGCATGTTGTGTGTTACCTCAGAAGTCCCTGCATCTGACAGAGAGGTGGAGACCAAAGAAGGTCAAACAGTGGGTGGTGAAGATGGAGAGCAAGAGGAGCCAGATGACCGTGATGAAAGAGATCACGACGATGACCTGGATGATGAGTCTATCTTCACCTGTGACAACTGTCAGCAGGACTTTGATTGTCTGGCTGAGCTCACTGAACACAGAACCAACCACTGCCCAGCTGGTAAGATCCTTAATCTTGTTCTGCTTTTTCTTTTCTTCTGTAGATTCACATCATTGCATATTTGACCTTTTTAGTAAAATCACAAGTACAGAGCTGCTAATTGTCCAGCGCCATTGGAATTTCAACAATAGGACGGCTTTGACTCTTTATACCTTATCAGTCAGTCCCTAATTACAACTCAACATTTATGCAGTGCATGAACAGACCAGTTGTTAAGCAAACAGCTGGTATTTAAGTGGAGAGGGTGATATGGTTTCAGTTGAAACACTTCAGTTACATCATGTAGATTTACCAGTGTTACAGTTTCCTGGGTGAGAGAGGCCCGCTCCTGTTTCTAAATACCTATAGCTATTGGAATCAGTAATACCCATATGTTCCAGAGGGACTCACACAAAGGCCGTTATTAGTACTGGTGTAATTAATGGAGTGGCTGAAAGGAACGCGGCAGGGGCATCTGGTTCCTACAGATTAATCCAAACGCTCCCTTAACAAGCCAGCGCACACAAGGCAAGGCGGTCTCCTCTTGGCTTGTGAGGGTGTGTGTGTTTACTTTTGATAGGGGGATGAAGAGGTAGGGAGGGGGAGTGTAGGCTTTGTTTAAACTGGTAAAGATAGTGTTTCTAGAGACTGTGAAATGTAGATGGTGGGACCCCTGCCTCAGCAACGTCTCATTCGCCCGCTGGCTTGTCACCCAAGCCCAGCAGTGTTCCACATGTGTGTCTGGGTCTCACAAATGTTTCGGAGCTGTAGTAATTCAGAAATTGTATTTTGTTATTCTTTATCAGTTGGTCTTCAGTTAAAAAGTTGCAGAAAATGTGAAGAAAGATGTGTGGGATGAGAAGAAATAAAGACTGATAACTGGTCCAGTGTGATCACGTAGTCATCGGCCCAACAGAGGGTCAGTGCTTTGATGCCTTTAAAATACACATTACTCTCAGTGCATTCATCACTTCACAAGAGATAAGAAGTAGGGCTGTATCAACTGATCACTGGTGAAATGAAGACTGTTACTGGTGTATTTTTCAGCTTGACTGTCTTGGATAGGTGAGCGGCTGATCAGGCACTGAGAAATGTGGTTTGTTTTCTCATCGGTAAATGCGTCGTGGCACAGTGGCTCAGCACTGAAGCATTTATGGGGCTACAGTGGCTCAGTTGGCAGAGTGGCCGTTTTTCAGCAAGACAAAAAGTCCCACACCAGGAGTGAGAGGAGGCTTGTATCTGGCTGCAGTTTTGGAGAACATATAAAAGTTATTTAATGGTCAGTGTTTTCATGAATATTCACTTTCAACAAAAACCACAAACATATGAATCAACAGGTCAGACCTTAGAAAGTGAACTCTAATCAGCCAAGAAAATTACAGTTGGTGCTAAGAAGTGCTGAATGTGGTTTTGTTAATGTGTCTCATTGTGTAAAAACACTTTAAACAATTAGAAATACTGGAACAGCACTGTATAAATGCTGTTTGTGTGTGTGTGTGTTTTCATCACTCTTTGCAGCAGTCTCCCACAAGCCAGTTTTATTTATGGGGGTCTTGCCTTTTTCCATTTGATGGGCAGAGCTGATTCTATTGAAGAAGTGGTTTAAACCTACAGAAACTTGGCAGAAGATATGATGCAACACACAACACGATAGCTTTCTTTTCAAAATGAGAAACCCAGTAATGTCTCAAGTTCTTCTCCTGACCCTCGTGTAAGCATGCACACATGGCTTTACTTATCTACGATGTGTCACAATCACGCATACACAGTACACACTCGGAGAGCATCCCGCAGCCAAAAGTGCAGGGCTGCTGTCAGAGCACAGGATGTGGCCTGTGATTTCAGCAGAGGAGTCTGTTGAGGGCTACATGTTGCTGAGAGAGAAAGCTGAGGGAGGGAGTGCGGTGTGAGAGGGAGCACAGGAGAAATGAAATGATAAAACATGTTTTTCCCTGGAGAAAGAGAGGTTGAGATTGCAGAGTAATCACGCGGCTCTGCAGGATCTGTGTGCGCTCGCATGCAGGATTTTGTGGTATCATTGCGTACATGGTTGTGGATGTGGATCTATCTTATGTGAGTAAGTATGTGACTGTAGAGGAGAGTGCTGGGACCACTGTGCTCTGGTAATTATTGAGGAGAAGGGCCACAAAACACACAGACTACTGGGGATAAACACGTCACTCTAGATCTGCATGAGACAGTTAAATGTGTTCATGCATACTAAGGCTTGATGTTTTTTCCATGAACAGAAACCAAACTCCCAAACTTTTTCCATCTTGGTAAGACATGACAGATGAGGCAAACCTGGAAGGAAGTAACTAGCTCCAGTGTTATCTTACAGTTGTTCTACCACAAGAATTTTTCTGTTACTGTATCAACTCCGAGAGTTGATACAGTAACACTGTAGTGAACACTGATGTCACCCTCAAAGATGAGGAAACCTGGTTCTAAAAATAATTGTGTCAAAATCATTACAGTATAGTACTCCCAGAACTGAAATAAGTTTTTTTTTAATTCTATTCCTCTTTTCTTGTTGTACTGTAAAGAAAATGTAATGTAAAGGTAACTCACCCTTGTGGTAATTATGGGAATAATAGTAGATATTATGTAGGAATTAACCCTTTCTGAGTCTGCAGTGTGGGCTGGTATGAGTACATTGAAGGGCAGTGCTCATTGGGATCTGATTGTAGAAATAAAGCAAAACCAAACACTTAACCATTTCAGTCCTTGAGCTCTGGACCTTAAGTAGGGCATTACAGAAGACACACTTTTCCTGTTGCACAGATGATCTCACATTTTAATCATGATCATGGTTTACACAGGAATTCACGGTTACCTCAGTGACTACAAGGTTCCCCACTGCTGCAGATACATCCAAACACCATCCCTTCATCACTGTGCTTAGCAGTTGGGATGCTGCGTTTGTGCTCATGTGCTCCGTCATGAGCCAGGCTGCCATGAACTTTGAGAGTTTTAGGATTTCTCACAACAGCTCTTACGAACAAGGCATATTTTTTTTCTGTCTTGTTTTATTTGTGTTGCCCTGAACTTAAACATCTCACAGATGGAAAAGTGCAAGTAGTTACTGCATATGATACCAAAATTGTCACCACAGATAAAAAGCTGCAAAACTGGTTATTAAGTGCACTCAAATTCACTACAACACATACATACGCACATATACTTTCCCCCATCTACTCTGTAGTTCAGTAAGTTCTCATACCATTGAATTTCCTTTTTATTTACACTTAAAACTATACTTATCTATACTGAAAGATTACCAGCTGAAAGACTGTTTTTTATGCTGTTTTTCATCTGAATTAATAATCTTTAATAAACTTTACTAACCCCCCTTCCTTTGAGCCCATTGACGATATGAGTAGGAAATGTTTTTCCTCTAAAATCATTCAGATCAAGCTACAAATGGACTCTTGCTTAATACAAGGATGACAACTGCAAATTAAACAGACATTTCTAAAGTACTTGTAAGTAATTTTTCTCCAACTGATAGCTGTCACAACACTCATTTGGGAGAATTGGGAAGGAAATCTGATAGAGAGCTGGGCTAACAGCTGCTTGGAGTGAGGACCATAGAGGAGTGTTTTCACCATCAAAAACAACTGAAACCTCATAATTTTTAAAGCAATATTTTTATTTTAATGTTTTCATAGTGCAAACACATTTTCAACTTTGTCAGCGATCAGTTATTGGACGTTGTTTAGTGCGATGTGAGTCCCAGGTGGTGATTTGAGTCAGTGTTGAGTTCTCTTTAGGAGAAGAGCTGGTGTCTGAAATGCTAACTATTCTGTTGGAGCAAATGGGCCTCTGGTTAGCAGCTAGCTGCTGCTGGAACATTGAATGGGTCCCAGGTGCGAGAGTGAAGCACCGAGTAATTCAGTGCCACTCTAGCAGAAGGCCTGTAAAGAGGCATCATTAATCTGAGTGGAAATTGGACAAACACACACACAAACGGGGGCGCAGATCAATGACACATAAATGTGTGTACACCCACTCAAACACGCACATACCCACAGACCCCACACATCTGGTTAATGTAATACCACATTAATGTTCATGAGCCTGATAGCTCAGCTGGCTCTTTGTGTATGTATGTATGTGTGTGTGTGTGTGTTTGTGTGCTCATTTCTGTGTTTGATAATGGCTACATGGCTTTTTTACACCACCATTGTTGTTTTGTCCCTCTGCAGCTTTCAGGCACTCTGTGACAACTTGCTTTGAAATGTTGGAAAGGTATTAAGTAGGTTTGTGACAATGAAGGCACTCGTTGCACTTCCATGTGGTTTTTGGGTTTTGATTACATGTCAAGCTTGACAAGCGTCAAGCTTCAGTTCTATGTTTAGTTTGTGATATTCTTTTTTTTTTTTTCATTGAATTTAATTTTTGCTTATGATTGATAGTGTAAAATTGATAACTTTGCAAGTGTTGTCTATTCTTTTGATACCACAGCTACTACTGTGTGTATTTACTACCTGTTTTTTTTTCCACTTGAATTTATTTATTTTTTGGTCAACTGTTAGATTCTCAGGGTATGAATTTTTTTAAAAACAAAAACTTTTCTGAACGAGATCAAAATTTTGGATTATTCTTTAACAAAAAAAAGGAAGAAAAAATCTAACACAATACTGTCACTTTATTTTGGGTCCCTTCAGTCTGAAAATATGTCACTCAGTCAGCCACTCAGGCTTGCTGGGTAGTGTGACACTATGTGAAAGCTCAGACTTTTTATCGTCTCAGACTTTTCCGTGTTTAAACTTTTTCCAGCTTCTGTCGATTTGCATTTAAAATTTTGCACTTGATGGATTACCTGTCCCTGCAGTTCTTTTTTCCCTTTCTTAATTCAAATTTGAATAATATATATATTTTAATCCATTTATGTATATATATATACATATATATATATGTAAAACAATAAAGTCCCAGAGAGAGAGAGGTGTGTGGTTGAAATCTCCAGAGATTAAGGTTTATAGCTTGCCAACAGCTGAGGTGATGATGTCAAATGCAGCAGAAGCAGGTAACACACAGAAACTTTTCTCAGTAAAGAATGTGGTTAGAAACTCTCAGCTGACAGTTTACGATCCAGGGTGCAGTGACACTCCTCAACTTCTGAGGGTGGCTTCACAAAAGTAGAATTAAGAGATCAGGGATGTCTGCGGGGCTTGATGTATCCTGCTGAGTTCATCCTTGCTTAGTCTGTTGCACAAATGCAAAGACAGAAGGTGCTGCTATGTCAAGCCAGGTGTAACAAATCCTGGAACTTGTGCATTCATGACTTTCTTAAGCAGAGTACTAGGTGGGTCACAGATTGGATGAGAGTGGAGAAGACACCTGTGTGTGTGTGTGTTTCACCAAGCCAGCAATGGCTTATAATGGAAACATACAAGGAGGTTAAACACCTAATACATTAGAAAAAGCAATGCATATCTCAATATGCTTAATATGCTCTCAATATATAGATTCTCTACTTCATTACTCTTTTTTTTGATGACCTCGCATCAATAAGGAGCAATGAAGTAACTTTACTACATTTCATCTGGAACTGCTCTCATACAAGACCCTGTGGAGACTTTTTGATAAAGTATGAAAGTCTCCTTGTCAGACAAGTGTGTGTGGTTTGATGTGAAAAATTGTCACCCTATAATTTATGGAAAATATTCAATCCACAACTCCACATTTTTGCATCAAAACCTCAACTTCAATTCACTGTCAGCTTCCTTTAACATTTGTATAGAAAGTGTGATACTTAGTTCAAACTTAGAGATGAATTATGAGTTTTCTCATAACTGTCTGCCATTGGAAAACTACCTCAAACACTCAAACATCAATTAATTCATATTTTAGCAGGTACATTTCATTATTGTTTCTGTGTGATCACTTTGTACATTTTTGTAACATCTTAGATGCCATCTTAATGAATTAAATAAGAAATAGACAAATAACAGGTACCATAATTAAAGAAACGTATATTTTTATGAAAGATCCTTTCATAAAGATAGACGGGAAGAAATGCCAAGGAGTCCCACAGGAGCAGGATTAAGAAATCCTGGATTTTAGCCTCTAGACCAGACTATAAATCTCCATAGTAACTTATCCACCCCTGCTTTCTTGCATGTTTAGGCAAAGTTCAGCCAGGATTACTGACATGTCTCAACTTTATCGCACCAAATTCATTGACTTCATTTGCCAGTGATCTCACGTTTCACATGATGATCAAAGGAAACACTGTTGTGCTCCCACATTCTCAATATCTCCTCTTCAGTCTGACAGGATTTGGGACATTATTCCTTGTGCTACTTTAGCTTTGGAAAGATGAATCAGATGCTGCTACATGTGAACAACTTTGCTGTTACCATCATGACTCATGTTAAAAAGTGAAACAATTACAAACATATATTCCTTAAGTGGTACATTATTTAAAAAAAAACAGTGGTTACAAATGAGAAAATCTTAAAATGCAAAGAAAAGACCAGTGCTACAGCAACAGGCTCCCACCAGTGCAGTGTCTTTTTATAAACAGTCTTTAAATATTTATTAAAACTTTGGAATTGTATCTTCTTGTATCCTGTGAGCCTGTGATTGAGTCCTTGAGGCATTCATCTTCATCAAATGACTGTCATACTGTTGTCATAGTAATCTTAATTCTCTTCTATTTATGACAGATCTCTCGACTGTACAAGCTTCCTTTCTTACTACTTTTTTTGTTTTCATTAGTTTCCCCTTTATAAACTGCGCTCTTCATGATGTGAATACTGTCTAGTGCGCAATATGTGATGCGTGTCTGCTTCTTTCTGTGCATGTGAGAGTGTATCTGTTGTGCGCACAGGATGTGTGAGAGACAGACCGAGAGTGTGAGTCAGGGGAGTGTTGATGGGTCTCAGTAGGAGTCAGAATGTGGAGCAAAGCCTCCCTGAGGAGAGGAGAAGGGGAGAAAAACCTCCTACGGATCAAATGGAGAACATTCTCTGGCTCTGCTTTGCCACATGAACAGAGACACTCGCACACACACATCCCAAAAGCTGTCTTACCGGCTGCAACACCTCCAAGACTGGGCCAGTGTGAAGTGTTTAGAGATTAAAACTGCTATGAAGGTTCTGTGTTTGTGCAGCCCTTGCCCATTTTGTTGCGCTTAAAAGCTGCCAAGCGTGCATACACACCTTCACACCCATGCGGCGTTAAGTGTCCACACACACTTGCGCTGGATATGAACACGAGAGGACGAGAGATTGTTAAAGATGTCAGTAGAAACCACTGGAAGAAGAGAGTGGAAGAGAAGGTGTGCACCGAGTAAAGGAGGGAGCTGTCAGTCAAGGCAGGGGGGTGGAAACTGGCGCTGTCAGTGACAAATAGCAAATCATTAACCCAGCTAGTGGCTTCTTAGTGTGGGTGGAAAGTGGCGTGTGTGAGTGTGTGCTCATGTAGGAAGAGAGTAGAATACTGTTCTTCCTAAAGGTATTTGTGAGGTCTGTACTAATAGCTACCTAGATCTGTACTCTCATCTGCTCTTTTTTTCATTCTCAGCGGTGTAGAGGACAGATTTCCAGAGAGCTGTACTAGCTGGGAGTGTGCAGGAGTAAGAGGGCACTGGATGAAGACGGGCGAGGAGCAGGGAAAGAAAGTGGAGTCAAAACCTAAGAGCTGTAGAGAGGCGGTGGAAGAAAGAAAAGAGCAGGGGGAGTAGATGATGGAGGGGTGCATCTGTTTGTGCATGCATGGGCCCTTGGGTGACTGGTTTGGCTCCCGTGGGACTGTTGCCCCACCGTTAGGCTCTTACCGTCTGTTGCAACCCGCTGTCACAAACACACATGCAGGGGAACACACAGCACACACACCAAGCTGTGTCTGTCGTCAGGATAGCAGCTGAGTCCTGCGAGGCCAAGACTCTTATTAAAACCACAGATCACTTTCTACCAGAGAGGTGGAGAAAGGAGGGGTGTAATTTGAAGCAAATTTACAGACAGCTTCATGCACTTCTCCTTGACACTTAGTGTTTTTACTCTGGTAGTTGCTGTTGATTGACAAAATAAGTATCACACTCTCAGTTGTTTCATTCATTTTATGTACTCTACATTTTTTTTCCTTCTGGCTTCCATCCTTTTTGCTCCCCCTCTCTTGCCCTCTCCATCGCCATGTGCCCCTCTTCCCTGTACCTCCCTCCCTCCACTCTCCCACCTCCCTTCCCTCCCTCTGTGTGTCTGTACCCGGGGGTGGCCCGAAGATTCCTGCGCTAAGCCCTTGGCATACATACAAGTGCGCAGCAAATGCATGCACACACACACAGACACAGCTGGCTGCCGCTCAGGTTTTCCAGGGAGAGAGCAGGAGCCCGGCACCAGAGGAGAGGGGGGAAGGAGCAAGGAGAGCAGCAGAAGAAGACGAAGAGGAGGAGGGACGGGGGACAACATGCAGAGAGGGAGGGATGTAGAGGGTGAGATGGAGCAGGGTTGTTGTGAAGTCATTTTTCATCACAGGGTTCATTTTTCACTGCAGAGTTCTCCCAGTCTCTACATCGCTCTATTTCTCTTTATCTGTCCTCTTCTCCTCCTGTTCCCCTCCCCTGATCCCGCTTTGTCTCTCTTTATCTTCCCTTTTTTCTTTTCTCTCCTACCCCTACCCCCCTTTTCTTTCCCTTGCCACTCTCCGCTTCTTTCCTTTCTCAGTCTTGCCTAAACTCTTTCCTCTTGCCATCTCTGTCTCTCTCTCTCTCCAGCCTAGTTTCTTCTTTATGAAATATGGATGGGAGCAGTTTTGGGCGCTTGGGTTTGCAGTTGGAGGGAGGGATGGAACTTGGGAGCTGGCAAGGGAACGAGGGAGGGAGAAACAGTGAGAGGGAAGGAGGGAGGGATGGAGCTCATGTCTCAGCAGACATGCCTTGTGCATGCACCTAAACACCTCACTGAGCAATCTGTCAACATGTCAGCAACACATGTTTGGTTAAAAAAAAAGAGGCAGAGTGTTTGGAGGGGGAGAAGAGAGGTAAAATCTCTCCCCCTCCAGTGGGAGTAATGGCTCCCACCAGGACTCTGGAAATGCTTTGAATTCAGCAGATTTCTATTGCAGGGTCCTCCCCGGGGGCATCTTTTTACAATGCCTGCATCTTAGAAATTTGAGCCCAAGGACCCCTGGGGGCGTCCTTTCATAATGCCTGAAAATGTAGGGTTATATTGTGTGCTCTTCCCCATGGGGCTTTTATTAATACCTGTATTCACTGCCACTGGAAATTACACAGGCGGCGCTGCAGGGGCCTGCGCTCGCTCCAGGAAGGGAGAAAGACTCTGCAGGGACGTTTTCTCTTTCCTCCTCTCTCTTTTCTCCCCCATCTTTTTCCCTTTCCTCCCTTCTCCACCTCCTCTTCCTCCTTCTCCTCCTACTTTGACACTCTTCCCTTTTTACTGAGTTAATGCAACAGTGAAAAAAAGAATTTGCCAAAGGACACAAGGAGACATTGGGTGTGTGCGTGTTGGCACCAGCTAACCTCCTTGTATTCAGCCCTACTTTGCTCAGAGGGAAAGAAACACTTGATTAAAAATGTAACTTCCTTGTTCCCTTTTTTCTCCCTCTCATCTTTTCTCTCTTCATGTGAATGTGGGTAGTTGTTGCAGAGAGTAAACATTTGTGTCTGTGCTGTAGAATATATTTGTGTGTGTGCATGCTGAAGAGAGAAGATTAAGTCTACAGTCCAGTTCAGTGTTTAATTATGCTTACTGTGTTAGATAGAAACAGAGATGATAGCTTCCATTTCTAAAAAAAAAAAAAAAAAAAAAAAGACTGCTGTCTTGTTCTGCTGTCCTGCATATCTGTGTGTGTCAGACTGTTTGTGTGTATTGTTCAAATATTTACACAGCAAGATTATGGCAACGTATATTTACATATCTTGGAAATAAATAAAATTTGTCTTATCTCCCCAGTCACACTGCTCAGATTTCAGATTTTGCATAAAGACTACATTTCTCCGTCTTGAGAAGATAACAAGAGGATCCTGTGGTGACCTGTTCACCTTTAGATTTGTAGGCTGTGATGCAAGAATTGCTCATGGTAATGTTTTTTGGGTTTTAACTGCTCATTAGTAAAGATGCTTTTTTGCTCTTGGCTAAAAAGAGAGCAGAGAAAATTTTGTTTTGTTTTCAGAGATGATTCAAAAACCATTAAGCTGAGTTGAATGAAAACTGAGCTTTACTTTATTTCAACTCCTAGAACATTTTCCAGGAACTCTGATCTTTAAAGGGGTCCTTTCCTCACACTTCCTAAAGGGACAAATGAGGTTTGAGGAATAGATCAGGTGCTATGCAGTTCGGATTGAGCTGTTTTATTCACAAAAGAAAGGCAACTCTTGTCTCAGCATTTCTGATTTGGTCATTTGATTTCTGCTTCTCATTCATGTCATGTTCAATATGAGTGGTAGATCATAAAATGTGTTCGGTCTGAGGTTTATAGTGTGGATAGCTATTAATTTTTGGAAACCACATTCAGACTTTGACTTTTATGCAGATTTAATGTGCTGATGAGATGCAGGTGTGTCATGAACTGTTGCAGTAAAGTGAGAATGAAAGAGGAGAGAGAGCTCTGACAAGAGATCAGAGTAATAAAACATTCATTTCTGTTTCACATCAGCTATGTTCTAAAGCATGAGTAGAAGCCTCCAAAACCTCATAGAAATGTGTAATTTTAGAAGATTTTGATTAATATTATTACTTGGTTAATATTTATAGGCAGCTGCATGACCAGCGCGAGTCAAGGAAGAGCAACAGACTTTATAAATAAAGCCACTCATCATATATGGTTAAAACTGATGATATAATGATGTTGGATCTTTTCAGACCTGTTTGTTCCCAACTATTGAATATGTTTTGATAGGTTTTCTCTCTTATGAAACTATTAGCTTTATAGAAGTTTGTCAGACCAACGTGGTCCGATGCAGCCTGCTGGTTTTATTGGATAACCAAGCGCACCACTTGTAGGACTACAATCAATTGGATTTCTCCAAAACAGTTTTTGAGTATCAAATTGCTTGATATGCTAGCACAAGATATTGATGACCATGGAGGATATGAATTGAGGACAAAATTTCATCCTAAGGCTGGCATTTTTAAAATCATTTCCAGGGTGAGAAAATGAGCTGCAAGTTTAACTGCTTGATTTGACTGTCCAATTGGTGATCAGTTAATCAGCTAAAACATAATGATTTTTTTTTTTTGATGGAGAGTGCCATGTCAGTGTGAATTTTATATTTGATCTTTTTTCCAGTCGAGCATCTAGGTCTGATAGGATACATGACCCATGAAGCAGTACTTACACTTATTACACTGTGAAGGTGCTGGCATTACTGTGTACCACAGATGAGATAGCTGGTCAAACACTGGCTGTACATCTACCAGCGTGGATGTCTCCAACCCCACGCAGTAACTCGGCTTAATTCTCTTAAAATGAAGGGGATTGCTTGTGTCCGTGGATAATTGTGCTTTGGTAAGCTTACAGGTGCATGAAGATAGATTTGGGGGCTCCTGTGTTAAGTATCCATATAGACCCATATGTGTGTTTTTATGTCTTTATGTCTTTGTGTGTGTGTGTGTGTGTGTGTGTGTGTGTTTCTGGACATGTCAGGATAAAGTTGTCATGAGCCCATGTGGGGGCCTCCTTCATCTGTGTACACGTGGGGGGTGTCTGGATAATGAGGAACAGGCCCTTCCCTTGGATTCCTGCACCCCTGCCAATAACCAGGACCCCCAGAACCTCTCCTCCTTTCTTTTTTCCCCTCTCCCCCCTCCTGTTGACACCTGGGACCTTTTATCATTTTTCCTTTCCTGTTTCTCTCTTCTTTTCCTGCTGGTTCTTTCTGTCTTCCCAAGTGGAACGTCCACCTCCCTCCATTTTACACACCTCTCCCTCTTTTCTCCTTTCTTTCTCAGAGCACACAGTACACAGTGTCTCTCTCCTTTCCTCTCCTCCTCTCGCCTCCCCTCCATGCTGTCCCTCCCTGCTGAGTTCTCAAAGTCCGAACTGACCACATCCCTTCCTTTCACCCTCTCTCTCCCTTCCCCCATAACCTCACCCCATTTTCTCTCCCCATCATGCCTGTTCCCTGTGGAGTTGGCCCCAAAGCTCTGATCCCTTCCTCCCTGGCCCCCCCGTCCTCCCCACTGTGCCCTCCCAAGACACACACATGCACACTCACATGCACCCTGTGGCGACTGGCCCCAAAGCAGCCCCTGTTTGTCTCCCTCCCTCTGTTTTTCCACTCTTTCTTTCTCTTTTTCTCCACCTCTTTCTCCCACACCCTGTTTGATGCTCAAGATTTGTTATGCAGTTTTATTCAAGATGCTTTCCTCAAAGTGGTACATTGTAAGTTAGTAGCTAATTACTGTGTATGTAGTTAGTTTTACATCCTGCTTAATTACTTCTTGAAATTATACATTTGTGGTAACCAACAATTTTTCATGGATGTAATGCAAAATACCAAAATATTCTGTTATTTGTTGTAAGTTCATCTTTTCTCTTCTGTCTTTTTGCTGATAATAATTGAAAGATACCCAGTTGGAAAACACACTGTTTGAAGCCTGTAGAAGGGATTTGAAATTCTGAACCCACAATTTATAAAATGCAATTTAATTGATCATTGGAGTGGGGGAACATCCAGGAGGTTATTGGCAAACCTGAGACACATCAGAGTAGTTGAAATCAGTGTGTCCTTTTAATAACACCCACTCTGATTACATACCTGATTACATGCTAACTAGTCACTTTTTGGCAAAATTCACTGTTTGAGTCAGTATGTCATTCATGTGAATTGTGTAGATCTGAAGAGCATCTTCAACACCACATGAATCTTTAGGCCTGGAAGTTGCATTCGCACCTTCTTACTTACATAGCTACTTAACATCGAGTTAAGACCTGCCTCAAAACTAACTTTGGTGTCTGTCTGGTGGAATCATAGGCTTCATTTCCACTGGGGACAGGGGGGACATGTCTCTCCCACTTTTCAAAATCCCCCCGCCCCCTCACACACATACATACACACACATACACGCACACACACACACACTCACTCACACACTCACTCACTTTGAATTCTGTTTATACATTTGTGACCACAAGTCATAATTGCCAGTGAGATGCATGACGGAGTGGGACAGACAACTCGTGAGCGGTATTGTTTTCATTTTTGCAGTGGGTTCAGTCTGATATATTGGTAGAAATGTCTAAAGCTTCTCTCTATCACTAAATATTGCAGTGAATTTATTTTTACTTTGGTTATGACAGACTGCCATGGTCTTGATTAGGGACTGTTAACAAAGTACCGACCACTGACTTTTTTGTTTAGGGAGTGTTAACAAACTACAGAAACGTTGCAGGTTTTTCTTTTCAATAGCCTCCATAAAATCTTATGAAGTCGCTCCAAACCCTAGGCAAAATGCTGTGATAAACATGTCAAACAAAATACATTTCTTTGTACTGTATTTGAGGACTCTTTTGAATTTTTCAAATATTTTATATAGAGAAATTATTTATTAATTTTCCAAATTTTTTTCAATAGCATGTAACAAGGCCAACTTCCTTCTCAATTCCTTCAGCTGTGCCGTCTTTATTAGGGTGTAAGACCCTGGAAGGCTCAGTTGGCCTTTGTTTTACAACAGTTTTAATTACAACAGTATTGTTTTACCACACTTTCAACATGACATCAACATGAAGGGGTGAAAAGCAACCTACAGTGGTAAGATGAACATGAAAAGAGCTGAGATGGTTGTTGGGTCTCTGTTTGCTGTGTTTGCATACATGGTGATGATAAATGAGAATCTAAAACTCCAACTTGAAGAGGAAATTGGAAAAACTAAATGTCAACATTATGCTCTACCCAGTAGCAGGAACTTGTCTTATAGCAGTTCTTAACAATTCCTGTTGTAGGGCGGTTCCTGGTAATGGACACACAGGCTAATGGTCCCATAAAACTACCTCAGACCTTTGCTAATGGGGACCTGATCTACCATGCTCCTTTCAAGGCTTTGCAATAACCAACTGAGGTTACTTGTGGAGTAAAAATGAGTACCGAAGTTTAGTTTATAGAAGTCACTATTCCTTTGATTTAGACCAAAGTTAGACCCACTTTTATGAGTAATTACTGATAACCTGATAAAGGGTTCACAACCTTGCAGCCTACATGCCAGTTAATGTTCTTGTTGTTATGGGAGGCTGAAAACATCAGTGCTATGCTGATCATCTACTTGATAATTTTTAATCCTTTAATATAAATACCTTTTACAATTCTGCAAATTGGCAGCACCACTTGTTTGCCCATCTGTTATTGCACTTCACAGTCTTGAAGTCTCTGAAATTGCACCCCGCACTAGGAGGGCTAGATAACCCCTACCCTTCATCATCAAATCATATGGGGCACCCTAAGGTACTATCTACAAAGCTGAGCAGTAGGACTGAGGGTTCATTAGTGATTAGATCAGTTCAGGTTTGTAGAAATACTTTTTATAACATATAAAAATGTCTGGTGAGTAACTGACCTTTGACACTGTTAATGAATTAATCTTTGCCTCTGTCTTGCACATTTGAATTGAAACTGCAGGATCGTGTTCTACGAAGGATATGAAAATAAAAATAATATGTTGTATGTCTAACACAAAGGTACACATGCAGAGGTCCAGCCACAGAGACTGATGGCAAAGGGCAGTGTACCGATAATAGTTTTAACCCAGTGCTCAGGTGTGACTTGCCTTTGTCCAGTCAAATGTCAAAGTACAGCAGAAGTCA
>JAOWBL010000021.1:13693528-13707017 GCA_028564865.1 Zenarchopterus dispar | reverse complement strand
AGGCTGTGTCCTCCACATGTTGCCTCGCTGTTGGGCCTATTAGAGAGACATACAGGGTGTGTGTGTGTGTGTGTGTGTGATGTCTAGCGTTGTGTGTTGGTTGCACGTGTGTTGTTTCAGGTAGACTCAGGAGGTCCGTTT
Organism: Zenarchopterus dispar; assembly: GCA_028564865.1. Classification (NCBI taxonomy): domain Eukaryota; kingdom Metazoa; phylum Chordata; class Actinopteri; order Beloniformes; family Zenarchopteridae; genus Zenarchopterus; species Zenarchopterus dispar. Next base: position 13,706,876 of record JAOWBL010000021.1, on the reverse strand, counting down.
AGTTCCTTTCTGGTCTTTTCCAGTTTTCGTTTTAGACTCCTGGATCCTGTCCTTTTTCTTTTCTCTTCCTCTTTCATCCCGCCGTCTTTTCCCTCTCTTCTGGAGTTCAGAGTTTGTCCATCTGGAACGCCCCCCCGCCCCTCCTTAACCTACCCTCTTCTCTCCCCCCGGTCCTGTCCAGGCTGAGACACGGGGGTGAAGGCCAACACCAGTAGGGGAGAAACTGTTGGAGACATGGAGGGGCATGGAGGGAGAGATGTCGGTGCTGTAATGAGTAACAACATGAAAGGTGACAGAGGGAGGGAGCGACAGAGGGAGGCAGTGGAGAAGAGATGAAGAAAGAAGAGGAGAGAGACTGCTGAGGACAGAGGGAGGGATGAAGAATAGAGGGAATGGACAGGAAAGGAGAAGGCTGCCGAGTGATTGGGGTCCCACGGTCCATTCTGCTCCTTTCACTCATTTTTATTCAACAGAGAAGAACAGAAAGGAGGAGGAGGAGGCGGAGGAGGAGATGATGGGTGGAGGAACAGCGTGTTAGCGTCCGTCTGCTTCTGACTGTTATTCTTCTTTTTTCAACACTTTCTCTTCTTTCTTTTTTGCTCCAGTAACCCTCCCTCAACCATCCGTCCTCCTCATCTTCTCCCCTCTTGAGGATGCTTCTCTAATTTAACTTTTCATTGAAATTTTCTTCGCTCCCCCCTCCAGATTCTCCAGTTTCTCCCAGTTTGCCGTTTGGCCTTGTCTTGCCAGGTCCCCTCGTGGCTGACTGACAAAGGCGCTGTTAAAAAGCCGTGTGATCCTCCATTTTAGCGCCGGCCACGGTAGTCAGAGGATTAGGGCTCTTTAATGACGCTAATCTCTCCTCCCCCTTTTTTTTCTTAACACCCCTCCATTCTTCCTCAAAAAGTGATTTTTTTTCCCCTTTCTTCCTCCTGTTCTCACTGAATCTCCGTAGTGCGTCCTCTCCCCCCTTCTCCCTGTCTTCGACCCCACTTTCCCGCCTCAGAAACATTACCTTTTAAGTGACTCACACTGGTGCGCCTGTAATGATCCACACGTGTCCAGACTGCTGTGAACAAGCACTTGCATTATTTCCAGGTTTCTTTTCACCCTTTCGTTACAGGAAAATATTTTGATATTGATTATATTAGGGGGAGTATATCTGTTTGGTCTTTGCTTTCACCTGCTCTTTTTTTGTCAACTTTATTCTGATTGATAAAGTTGAGATGGTTCAGTGTTTGTCTGAGACGAGATTCATGATCCTCTGGGTTTCTTCCCTCCAGTTGGTAAGCACACAGACACTGATGGAGGCTCTCTGGCAAACATGTCAATGAGGAAGATTTTTAATGTGACTACAGAATATCTAAAGCTTTTGATTATACAAGCTGTAAGGTAAAAATGAGCTGTGAAGGGACAACACTTCAAACAGAATCACCTGTCTGAGTATGCCTCGTTCTGAAGGTAACAAAAGTTACAACAGACATTTGGACTTCTTTTTCAACTTCATAAAGTCCATGCTAAGAGAAAGACCAATGAGTTACATTTTACTTTTAAGAATAGGTCAGTGCTTATACTTATTTAATGTAGTTTCTTCTTATCTTGGTTTCTGTCAGAATCATTGTAATCAGCTTTCCCCTTTAGTGCTTTTTTTGATGGTTAAATAAATAACAAACAAAGCGTCAGGACAAAGTAGACTCATCTCAGTTTCATCAGTTTAATTTGGCCATGTCAACAAACATTTCAGCATTTCAACGCTGCAGTCTGGTGGCCTTCACCCGAGCGTGAAAGAAAATGGAGGTCATGTCATATCTTTTTTCTTTCTTTTTTTTGTACAGGGATTAGCAGGTGATTGGCTTGAAAGATCACATGTTTTTGACCCCCTGCGGTCACAAACTGCACGTGTTTTTTTTTTTTTTTATAGATAACAGCCACTAAAACCAAAATATTTGTTCACCTCAACTGACATCTGTGTATATTTACTTTTGAGTGATCAGTGTTGGACTCAGCTTAGTTGTATTACCACAAAGAATGATGCTAGGACCTCCCATCTTTTTGAATATTTGTTTTTATCCTCATTTTCTTGTGTGTTTATTTGTGTTAAATCACAGGTCTACCACAGCAGTGATGTTGAAGTACATATGTTTACAGTCAGCTACAGACTCGCTTGTACTGGATCACAATCTGGAGGAAAAAAATCAATTTTTATGTGATGACATAACTGTTTCTCTCTAAGGCAATGTTTTGTTTATGGTAGATGTCTGCAGCTGTAAATCTTTAGTTGATCAGTTAAACTGGTTTTCTTTTTACTCTGTTCACAGTTGTTTTTGTACACGTTAGTGCAGCCATGGTACTGATCCTCTTTCCACCTTTCTGACTCGCCACTATGCAAAGTTAACACACTAAAAGAGGAATGTCATGATTACTTTTTGATCATGATAATCTTGTAATGAAAATCTGATATTGGAATGGCTCTTATTAGATCAACACTTCACATTTCAGACACCCAAACTAAAATCTGCTAGATCTGTTTGATATGGTCAAAACCTTTGACTTTGGTTGGTGTTTTGAGACAACATGGCAATATATGATATATACTTGTATTTTCCATAAATATGAACTATTAATAAACAAGCAATGGTACTTTAAAACTCAATAACTCCCAATAAAAATGTTCTTATTTTCTGGTTTTTTTGTCTCTGTTTTGACTCTGTTTTATCTCTGTTGACCAAAACAGATCACAGATATCTCAATAAGACTTGAGAAAATGTTCAACTGAAAAAAAAAAAAAAAATCATAGTATGTCTCCTTTAAATTGCGCGTTTACATCAGCTGATCACTGTGTATTCATTCAGAAATCGCTGCATGTAGCTGTAGGTGGTAGGCAGTTTTAGCTCTTGTAGTATGTGTGTGTGTTATCAGACTGCAAAATTAATCAGAAATGGGGAATTGAAAAAAAAAACATTAAAATGTCTGTACAAATGTGAGATTGTATGATAAAATAGTCAATAAAATCATTCATGTTTTGATTTTGGTTGAAAATTACTGAATGTTTACATCATATTTGTTGCACACAGCAAGGCTGCAGCTGCTCTGCAGGTCAGGCAGAAGTGAGGGAGAAAAACTTGGAAACTTAACTGTGAATTGTTTTGACTTCACTGCATATAATGCCAGTTACTTCAGATAGGTGAAATGGGGAAAAATACTCATAGTGGAAGAACTTCACTGGGAAAAGGGATAGGATCAGATAATTGGTACAAACAGTTTTTAAGCTTTAGATTTCACTTAAAAAACAGTATTAATTAAAAAGCCAGTATACCTATCAGCCCTACCATATTCTGAATCAGAATTTGTCACGTATGAAACCAGTGGCTGACTGGTCTAAAGAGAGATTACCTCATTCCTGGGGCAATAAATTTTTATGCATGACTTAAACTTAAAATTACTTTTTTTTTTTTCTTTCCTGAAGTGAGGAAAGGGACACCTACTCTGGCACTGATTACAGATCAGTGTGGTTCCTGTGTTGTGAGGGGAGAAAAGGCAGACATTTGGGAGAAAACTGAATAAATTAAAGTCACTTGTTCACTTGCTCACCTCCTTCCTGTTAGGCTTCATTTTGATATCTGTATTCCTTACATTTTCTTTATCCTTTTTTTCCCTTCTTGCTTGAAGTAGATTTTATAATTCAGTGTGCAGACAGTTTTTTTTTTTTTGTTTAACCCAGACCCCCCTGCAGAGCTCTATTTGCTCATTGCGGTGCCTACGTTTTCCCCATGATCGATTCATCACAGGAATCAGTTTTCCACCCCCTCCCTGCAAGGCGTAATACACTGTAGACTGAGCACACACAACAAGGACGCACAAGGCTGCACTAGGAGTTGGTTGAGGTAAAATGGTGTGTGCTTTGGAGAGGTTTCTAAAATTATCAGGAGAAACTTCTTTACAGCTAATTTATCTGTGTTTGCGGTGCAGAAATATGATTCTCTTGATGAATTTGCGGCACAAGTTGCGTCTGACATTTTCCTCTTTATCTGTTCAGTCATTCAAGTTTCCGTATTTTCTTTCTTTTATTTGTTGCCACCCTAGTTGATGGAGCTATTGGATAAAATAAAAAGGAAAAAAACAGCCTTTCTTGTCTTCTTTTTTCCTTTTTTTTTTTTGCTCTCCTTTACATTTTCCAGCCAAATGCTAAACGGCCTCACTGCGCTGCTTCAGAGCGCACAAAGAGGAACAGAACAATATCAAGCATTATTCAGCCCCTTCTTTTGTCACCTCAAATCCATTCTGAAGTGTCTATTAAAGGAGTCGTGGCCTTTTTGTCGCCTCTGTGAGAGACGACACAAGAGAGGGAAAAGGGAGAGAGAGAAAAAAAGGAAAGTAGCTATGCATAATCACCAATGTACGACAGATAAAGGGAGTGAATATCGCCATCTTTCCGCTCTGCTCTCCACATCTCCTAATCGCTTTTCCGACGTTTCAATCTGCCAAGGCCCTAATGAAAATATGATGAGGCGGATCTATGGTCCTTGGGGACAGATGGAGGGAGGGGAGGGGAGGGATGGAACGAGGGATGGCTGCAGAGGGAGGATGAAGGGAGAGAAAATACACTCTGTCCTTATTTCTGGGCTCCGTCGGGGATACATAGTTCTTGGAGCTTTCTATTTAGATGTTGCCACTGCCAGAGTGTGTGTGTGTGTCTCTCTCTCTGCTGTTTCAATTTCTCTTTATCTTTGCAATCCTCATTTTTCTTCTGTGTGTACTTGTTTGTGTAACCAGGATAAATGCTATTATTTTTTTTCTTTTAGTTGATATCGTATTTTTTTCTCATTTCAACTCCTACAGGCTGCCTCCCGTGCCTTTTGCTTTCCAAGGAAGATTAAAGTTTATCTTAAAATCACAACAATACTCCTGTTTATCCTGTTTGAGCTCACCTGTCTTATTGTTTGAAATCGTGTATCTATGTGTAAAAGTTCAATTTATTTCATTGTAGCAGATGAATGAAACATTTTTCTGTGCATCTTTCACTCTCTTCAGATGGTGACGATGACCCAGGAGGTCTGTCCTGGGTGCCTTCCTCACCCTCCAGTAAAGACGTGGCGTCGCCCTCACAGATGCCCGACGGCTGCTGCGACCTTGGCATGGCCACTGGTGGTGAGGAGGAAGGAGGTGCAGGTCTGCCGTACCCCTGCCAGTTTTGTGACAAATCCTTCAGGTATCTACTTTGATGTTTCAGGCATCACTTTGGTGTCTGGAGTGAGAGTGAATTTTGAGCAGAAATGTCAATGTCAGATTGGGATGTTTTTTGTTTTTGTTTTTTTTTTTTGAGATTCTGATGTGTGTGTACATAAATGAACTGTATGCTGTATTATCATGATGGAACATGTTATTGTGTGGAAAACGAAGGCAGCGGTAAAGGGAATGAGGTGAATACTTTCCTCACTAACATCTTCAGGGACTCAGTCAAGACCCAGTTTAAGAACATCTGTTTCATACTCTCATACTGTAGAGTCATCATCAATATAACTTGTTCTATCTCACTGTTTTTCTATAACTCTCTTCACAATCGAATGCCTTCACATGCCTGTCTTTTTTTTAACACTTTGTTGCCTCTTGCTTTTAAAACTAAGGTCAGATTATGTTTGATAAATACAAGTAAGATTAGCCAGCAGAGTCTCTTTATTTTTCAATATTTTAAAACTATCAGTTATAATTTCTCTCCATGAAGTAATTTTGAGAAGACTTTTTCTTTTTATAAACTGCTGTATAACCGCTTGGGGTGCCCCAAGACTAGTAGCGGAGGTCTCTTGTCTTTTTACTGTTTGGTTACACTTTTTTAGGTTTGGTTATCAGCTTCCACAACTTCTCATGTTACTTTTACACAGAGGATACCCCAATCTACATATCACTTCCACCACAAGACCCCAAGGTATAGAGGTATGGGCATAGTTGCAGCAGGCTGTATTTGACTCAGGATGCCTTGCAGCTCATGGGACAGGTCATAGTTATCTCTTGACTGGACTTGCAGGCAGTGAAACAGATGGTGTAGAACCTGACTTTGTGTCTGGTTTTATCAGCTAAGAAGGTTGCATGTTACTCCATCACTCACTTTACTCTACCTCATACCCATGGCTACCTGGATTAAATTCATGTCAATAATGCTGCCCACAGAATGACTGCAGGGTCTACTCATAGATATCTAAGCTCATTCATAGAGGCTTATGCTCCCTCTGGACCACTGTGGTTCCTCTCAGGACAGTGTCCAGGCACACATGGGGGCTTCAGTCCAGATTGTTGTCAATGTTAGAATGAGCTGCCAGCTGGTATCAAAGCAAGGTTGTCTGACTCAAGGCAAGAAGAAGACCACTTCTCTCAACTTGTGACCATATTTGGTTGCTAAGAGGAAAGGGGGTGCTTTTTTCAGAGTGCTCTAACATTTTTGTGATGCCACCTCAGATGCTTCCAGTTAAAAATCACTGAAGTTCATAGCTGAAATTTTCAGAAAGGTTTTGTCTGTCACTTTTTTGCAGGTTATCAAACATGGTCACTCCAGTGAGCAGAATAATGGAGAACAAACTCCAGTATTCTGCTCACTGCATCTTCAGCTGTATGACATCCATCCATCCATCCATCCATCCATCCATCCATCCATTCATCCATCAATCCATAAGTCCCTATTTCTATATAGATGCATCCTGGACACATCGTCGGTCTATTGCATGGCTACAACCAGACAACCACACACAGTAATACTCATACTCATTCTTATGGGCAATTTAGAAACACCTACTAATCTAACATTCATGGGTTTGGATTGTGAGAGGAAGCTGGAGTACCAGGAGAGAACCACACAAGCACGTGGAATGGGGCATGTAAATTCCTGAAACTCATGCAAACCTTATGACCTGTTACTCAAAAATAGTGAAAGCAAAGGAAAGTAAGGACCATTTGTGGGAGAAGTTCTGCCAGTCCCGAAATGATTCTGGCTAGAATGGTACTGCCAGCCTTTGAAAAGAAACAAAGTACTATGGGCCTAGAGCCATCTTTGTGTAATTGTACTATTTGCTCAAAAGAATAATAGTCACCTTAATGCTTTCTCTCGCTGGTCTTCACACAGCTTAATGATAATGAGCTATAAGGTTTATAATCCATTGACAATATAAGGACAAAGTATGTTTTTATGCAAACGGTGTTAAACAAAATAGTAAAGTGATATGATACTACAAGCCAGCTGGATAATGGTGGTTTCTAATAAAACACTCCAGTAAAAATGGAGATGTGATTAAGATGTTTTTAACAGAAGGAAAAAAAAGCATCATGGTGCTTTTGTAATATGTCGAGCCACTTACATTTCATTCCTTTTGTTATATTGTGTTCCATTGTTTTAATATTTTAAAAACCTAATGCTTAGGGTGTCTTACTGTACTGAAGTGTGAACGTTGTTTCTTACTTGCTGATTGCTGTGAATAAGAGGTAACTACAAGATTACATTTTAGTGGGGTGCGTTTGAATGAACAGTGAACTGTTGTCATGGCTCAAAGTTGTTGGCATTGCTTCTATCTCCTCCTGTCACCCTTCAGCCGTCTGAGTTACCTGAAGCGACATGAGCAGATCCACAGTGACAAGCTGCCTTTCAAGTGCACCTTCTGCAGTCGTCTCTTCAAACACAAGAGGAGCAGAGACCGCCATGTGAAACTCCACACGGGTATATTCAAACATTCAAACATGTCCACTGTGTCACTTTGAATGCTGTTTTCACCTGCTAAGTGTTTTCCGTGCTTTGATTGACCGTGATGACACGGAACCTGGTAGAGAGAGGCTTTAACAGACAGGCCTAGATTGGTGTCTTGAGATGTTTTTACATCTGAAATGAAGCTATGCTCTGAAGTAATCGTCTGTGATCAAACTGTCAAATGATACAGGAGATAAGAAGTATAGTTGCCAGGAGTGTGAAGCTGCTTTCTCTCGCTCTGATCACTTGAAGATCCACCTCAAGACGCACAGGTAACTGCTTCTGAACATATTAACAGGAAATTTGTTCAAAAATTGGTTTTGTTTTTTTTTCTCTTTTGCTTTTTTTTTTTGTTTTGACTTGATTTTTATTCACACATCCAGCTCCAGCAAACCATTTAAGTGCACTGTGTGTAAGCGGGGCTTCTCCTCCACCTCATCACTGCAGAGCCACATGCAGGTAAAGCAGTTTTACTTACTGTGTTATTACTCTCCTTTATCTCTGCTTGTGCGATTATTGGTCCCAATGTTACTCATAAACTAAAGAAAATAAATCACAGTTTCTTCTGAAAAAGATTTCACTGTTTATGATCTGTGCTTTCTGCTTTGGCAATCTCAGGCTCACCGTAAGAACAGAGAACATCTGGCACTGAGGAGCGAGAGAGAAGGAGGAAAGAAAGGAGGAGGAGGGGAGGGCGACCTGGAGCAGGACCTTTATATGTGTGATTACTGTGAGGAGACGTTCAGCCAGACCGACGAGTTAGAAAAACACGTCCTGACCAGACACCCCCAGTTGTCCGACCGTGCCGACTTGCAATGCATCCATTGTCCGGAGATATTTCTGGATGAAGCCTCGCTCCTCACGCATATTGAAACACAGCATGCCAACCGCAAACACAAGTACTGCCCAGCTTTGCGTTGAAAAGTTTTCAAACCGCAGATTTTCATTAACGTGGAATGCTGGAGTAGAGCCTGACTTTGACATGTCTTTTTCTGTATCCCCAGATGCCCTGTCTGCTCAGAACAGTTCGCCTCTGTGGAGGATGTGTACTGCCACCTAGACAGTCACCGTCAACCTGACTCCTCCAACCACAGCGCTGCCAGTCCTGATCCTGCACTGGGCAGTGTGGCCTCAATGAGCTCAGCTACTCCTGACTCCAGCGCCAGTCTGGAGAGAGGCTCCACACCTGACTCTACATTAAAACACAGTCAGGGCACTGATCGAGGCCGCAGAAGAGGCACCGACAGTGGGGAGGACATAGGAGTAACCCTGGGTCACCAAGGTGGAGGTATTTTAGTCTTTTATCTAGAAAATATCATAGGCATTCAGTTTCTTGAGTCAACATTTTTAGTGGGTATTATCGTTCTAGTTTTGTGCTTTTCTTGAATTACTGGGTTCCCTTTTTCACTAGGAGGTAATTGGGGCAAAGTGACGTACTCCTGCCCTTACTGTTCAAAGAGAGACTTTCACAGTCTGGCCGTGCTGGAGATCCATCTGAAGACCATCCATGCAGATAAGCCACAGCAGAGCCACACATGTCAGCTCTGCTTGGAAACTCTGCCAACACTCTACAACCTCAACGAGCACGTGCGCAAAGCTCACCGTGCCAGTGGAGGGACCGTAGGCACAGCAACATCAGCGGGTTTTCCCTTGCTGCAATTCACCAACGTCACAGCGTTTCACTGCAACTACTGTCCAGACATGTTTGGAGACATCAACTCTCTGCAAGAGCACATCAGAGTGTCCCATTGCCTCCCTGGTGGGATGATGGCGGGATCCACGACATTAGGTGTGTTTAAAACAAAACTTTTCTAAAGTGAGCAATCGAGCTCCTGCATACTATAAAACTTACAGTAAATAATAGGTGTGCATGTGCAACTTTAATGTGCATGTTTTTGAAGTCTGGAAGGAAGTAAACAGAGAAAACCCACACATGCACAGGGAAAACATGCAACCTCCATACAGAAAGATTCCTTCTGGGTTTTGAACCAGAAACTTTCGTACTATTAGGCAACAATCCTAACTACAAAGCCACAATGCTACCCTATTCCCCCCATATAATTCATAATTTTACAATCTTCATAACACAGAAAATTAAATTTCCCATTGCTCCAGATTCTAATCTTTATGCTTTCTAGCAAATGAAATCATGTTTGCTGACTGGCTACACTGATAAGATGGTTTTTAAGACATAACCATTTACTTCCAGAACTGATGCTCTTCACCTTGTGCTCCCGAGAGACTTCTTTCTTTGTCTATAAAATATTGCCCTGAGACCTAATGTTAATTTTCTCCAATTTGATTTCAACAAATGTTTAGCATTTTTACAGTTATCTCCCTTTTTTCCCTCAAAGTTGATGTGTTGGACAGTTCTAAACCAAGTTTTGGAAGTTTCAACCATCTCCTTATTTCTTTATTTTTGCTTGATTCAAACCAGTCATATCACCCTTCTGAAAGAGAGTAGCATCTTTGTCATGACTAAAGGATTTGTCTCCTGACATGATTGTTAAAGGAATAAGAAGCTGTTTACTGCTTTATTTGAGGTTAAACAAATTATTCCACCAATTAATTATTGAAGAACTTTTCCAATGAGAGGCTTTTATCTATTTGCCTCATTGAATTCTTGTGGTGGCTTTTTTTATTTTTTTATTTTATTTTATTTTTTGATGGTTAGGTCCTGTATGTCGTGTATGTGATGTGGGGTTATTAGGTAAAAATGGAAGGAAAAAAGTCTGATTATTCTGTTGTGCTCTTACCTCTGTTAAGCGCATCATCATAATTTATAATGTTATTTTCCGGTCCTAGAGGGGAACCATGCCTTCTTCTGCAACCAGTGCTCGATGGGGTTCCTGACGGAGTCTTCACTGACGGAGCACATTCAGCAGACGCACTGCCCCTCTGCTACAGGTGGAGGAGCTGCGTCTGGAGGAGCAGTGGCCAAACTGGAGTCTCCTGTTCTTCAAGCTGCATCTCAGTCCTTCATGGAGGTGAGAATCAAAAAATTGGTCGAGGGTTACATTTTAAAAAGGAGATTTAAATGTAATTATAATGAGAACTAATGGAACTAGATGTAGCTTTCCTCATCCTTGTTAATTAGATGTTGAGCTGATTAGCAGTAAGCTGCTTCTTATTTAATTATGCGGTTTGAATCATGTAAGAAAGGAACTTTGATTATTCCGTGATTTGTTGCCTGTGGTAAGTTGATGATAAATTAATCTTTAGTTGTTGACTGTAAACGATGTAAGACCTTTACTCACAGGTCAGGCTCTACTCAAAAGAAGGAACTTCATATGCGTTGAGACAAACCCCATTTTTATTTTTGTTAGTTATTGATCAATGATAGTCAACAACAGTTTTTGCAACCAAATAAATAAATAACATACTAACTCTTTTCCTTTCTGTTTATATGATGATGTCCTTTTATATGTGGAAACATCTCATCAGCCTCACATTTTCAGCAGATGCTTGAAAAACCAAAAAGACAAAATGACAAGCAGGGGTACTCTCTGTTCATATGTAACATGTCAGCATCAGCTTTTATGAGAGATGCATTGATTGATCAGCTATTGATTGATCAGCATTGCTGTGCTGAGCATGCTTGATGTTATAAAGATTAAAACTAAAAGGCTGGAAATGAAGCAAGTAGAGCAGTGTTTCTCATTTCCAGTCCTTGTGGGCCGCTGTCCTGGATGTTTTAGATGTTGCCCTGCTTCAGCACACCTGATTCTCATTAATGGTTGTTAACAGGTTGTCATCCAGGTCTGAACAAGACTGTCAATGACACAGTCATTTCTGTCAAGGTGTGAAGAAGCAGGGCAGCATCTAAAACCTGCAGGACAGCGGCCCACAAGGACTGGAACTGAGAAACACTGAAGTAGAGCAAACAGCCTTTGCTTTATTACATTACAGGCTGAAGTTGAGCATAGTTCTTCGATATGAAGCCGGTGTTGGCCAAAATGTAAATTTGCAGGTTAGATCATCTTTATAAAATTGACATCTTTCTAAATGGTGTCTTTGTACAACTCTTTATTAGGTATTGTAGAATTTAGCTGGTTATTGATCTGTAATGCTACATGAATCCTTCAACCTGATGAATCTTAATTCAAACTATGTTTAGTAACATTCATAATGATTTTAGGATTTTAAAAAAAGCAAATTACTAATTTAAATAAAATTTGGATGTAATTCATTTTGGATTTGTGCTTGTTTAGTTTTTATGTGAGCTTGTAGAGTTATGGGTATGGTTACAATTTATTGATATTCCTGACTTTTAACTATCTGTCTTTCTTGCTGTAGCTATCTTCCTCCTTCATGTTTTTTCCAGCTTCTTTTTCATTTTACAGGGACTAACAATATATGTACATGCACAATAATTTTATAAAATAAAGCGTTATTGTTCATGTACAGGTTTACTCCTGCCCTTACTGCACCAACTCTCCTATCTTCGGCTCACTCCTCAAGCTCACCAAGCACATTAAGGAGAACCACAAGAACATCCCACTGGCCAATAACAAACGGCAGGCGAAGGTTGCCGATCTCAGCCCTGCCTCCTCTGATGTTGAGATTTCTCCCCCAAAGCGCCACAGACTGGGAGGAGACTCCACCCCGTCCATGGGGAGCAATGGGGATTATCCGTGCAACCAGTGTGACCTACGATTTTCCAGTTTTGAGGGTTTCCAGGTGCACCTGAAGTCCCATCTGGAGATGCTTCTGAGGCGCCAGTCCTGCCCCCAATGCAACAAGGAAGACTTTGAATCCCAGGAGGCATTGCTTCAACACCTGACTGTGCACTACACCACCACGTCGACGCAGTATGTGTGCGAGAGCTGTGATAAGCAGTTCTCCTCGGTGGATGACCTGCAGAAACATCTGCTGGACATGCACACCTTTGTCCTGTACCACTGCACGCTCTGTCAGGAGGTGTTTGACTCCAAGGTCTCCATACAGGTACATCAGATTCATTGCTGAATATGGCATGTTACTTATGTTATTTATTTATTTTATTGTTTTGTTAAAAAAAAAAAAGACTACTCCCCTCAGTGCATGGATAAGACAATGAACATTTAATGACTTATGAAGTTTAACTGATTTATCCTGGATTTCTTCTTTTTCTGACCTTCTGTTATCCAGGTGCATTTGGCAGTAAAGCATAGTAATGAGAAGAAGCTGTTTCGCTGCACAGCCTGCGCCTGGGACTTCAGGAAAGAAACGGATCTTCAGCTTCATGTTAAGCATAACCACCTGGGCCAACGGTCTGGTCTTCCAGGAGGTCTTGCAGGTAAAGTTAAGTTTTCCTGTGACTGTCATTGGAGAAGTAAATGTGATTTTTTTTTTTTTTTTTCTTTTTGGTAAAAATATCTTTTGGATGGGAGGAGAGGATTGGGGGGTGCAATTATATTCATTTCATACTGTAAAACAGAACACAGAAGCTGCCTTTTGTTATATTTATATATATATATATATATATATATATATATATATATATATATATATATATATATAAAACTTATATTGTCTTGATTTGTAGCTCTGAGTGATATTAAGTCAGTATATTGTATTCTTGTCTGTCAGGACTGAAGCCCCGGAAGTGCATCTTCTGTGGGGAAACATTTGGAACAGAGG
>JAOWBL010000021.1:13683338-13693428 GCA_028564865.1 Zenarchopterus dispar | reverse complement strand
TATATATATATATATATATATATAAAACTTATATTGTCTTGATTTGTGGCGCTGAGTGATATTAAGTCAGTATATTGGATTCTTGTCTGTCAGGACTGAAGCCCCGGAAGTGCATCTTCTGTGGGGAAACATTTGGAACAGAGGTGGAGCTCCAGTGTCACATCACCACTCACAGCAAGAAGTTCACCTGTCGCTTCTGTGGAAAAGCTTTTCATGCCATCTCCCTGCTGGAGAGACACCTGAGAGAAAAGCACTGCGTCTTTGATGGAGGCAATGTCACAGGCAATGGAGGTGGTACAGGGAGCAGTGGGAGTCAGAATGGCACTCCCAATGGGCTGGCGCAGTCCTCCAAGCGAGGAGGAGTGGGAGGAGGAAACGGCAATGGAGGTGCAGGAAGTGTTGAAAGAGCATCGGTTGTGGCTGCTGAACAAGCCGATTTGCAGAACATGCTGCTGAAGAGTGGAGTTGTAGGAGGAGGCTCAGCCCCAGGAGGAGATACTGCCAACAGCCACGAGGCGAGCGGTGGAGAGGAGGAGCTGGACAATTCAGAGCCCATGTATGCCTGCGATATCTGCGGGGCAGCTTACACTATGGAGTCCCTCCTCCAGAACCATCGGCTGCGTGACCACAACATCCGGCCAGGAGAAGATGATGCTGGTAATAACCAACTCTCTCGTTTTCTAGATGCAGTTGAACTCATCATCACATTCATCTATAAAAATATTAATTCCATCTATGGTACTAGGTTCTCGAAAGAAGAAGGCAGATTTCATCAAAGGGAACCACAAGTGCAATGTGTGCTCCAGGACTTTCTTCTCTGAGAATGGGCTTCGTGAACATGCTCAGACACACCGCGGTCCTGCCAAACATTACATGTGTCCGATATGTGGCGAGCGTTTCCCTTCTCTGCTAACACTCACTGAACACAAGGTATGTGCTGCTTTCCGCTGTCCACTGTTGTTGGAGAATGTTCATCAACATGTTCTAGTTTATTGGGAAAGAAAGATGAATCACGTCTATAACGCAAAAGTATTTCATTTACCAAAGGAATATTCTGTTTTTTTTCTTTAATCATATATCTGAATCAGTAGCAATTTCTTGTGTAATTTGGAAGAAAACAAAAGTAAATCATTAATTCATAATAAAAAAATGACACTTCTGTCATGTAACCTCCACCAGTTTCCGTCATCAGTTTTTAGACTGAAATCCAGACAGTTTGCTGCCCATGCAATTGAACTGATATAGTTTAATATATCAACTCAACGTGCATCAGAAAAGTACATCATCATCATTCTGCAAAACATAATCATCATCAACTTTTATTTCATGTCGTCTGAGTGTAGAGTAAATGACTGCTGTCTCCCCTGGTACTTTACCTGACATGCAATCTCACCAATGACTGTGGAAATGGGCTTTTTTCCTCTTTTTTCCTGGCAGTTGTCTTTATATGTTTCATCTAACCTGCACCAAATAAACGCTACAGCATCATTTCCCTATCCTATGCAGATTCAAGGTTCATTTCTGAATATTACTTTGGTCCAATCATGCACAGTCCATGTCTGCTTCTCTTCAGCCCACTGTAACCTTGTTTTCTTCCCTTTAGGTGTTAATAATGGTTTATGTGTGCCTTTTCTGTGTGTAAATGACATTTTTTAAACATTTCAGCCACTACCATCAACGGCTCTTTGTTTTTCAATTTTTGTTTTCTTTTCCATTTTTGTTAAGGCTTAACTTTGAGTTGTCTGCCCTGACAATTTGTCACGTTTCCTGTGTACAGATTTGCCATTTTATTTGTATTTGTTTTAAATTTTAGACAAAACCAAGTGGGGACAGCAAACGTATTTTGTCACACTCTGTGTTCAATTAACTTCTTGAAGGAGTTAACATCATCTCCATTGACTGAGCTGACAGCTCTCTCGCTGGGCCAGTGTTTGCTGCTGATGAAGTTGGGTGCAACAGCTTGTTAAGTTCTGCAAGCGCTCTACGTAGCTGCAATCTAATCAGCAAATTTAGACATGTACAAGTGTTTATCTCTTTTAAAAAAAAAATCATTTATATATTTATTTTACAAAGCCAGAATGACCAGCTGCTAAATAATAGGCTTTGTCCTACAAAATGAAATGGCTAATTGAAGATTTTTTGTGTTTGAATTAGGTTGTGTAGTTGGCCATGTGACTTTTTGTGTATGCAGTGTTCAGTATGTAATATGAAGGCTTTTTCCTGAAAGCGTAGATGTTGCTTGGATGTTGTGTTGTGATATAACAACACAGCAGTCTGTGTAGATGCCTGTGTTTGCTTTTCTCCTGTGAGATTGAAGTTGTGTTTTATTTGTATATCTGCATTTTGATGCTGAAACACATTTGGCTGCTTTAAATTCAGACTGTAAAAATGTTAAATTGTCCCCAGAGGGGCAATTTGTGCTGCAACCAACAATAGAAGAAAGTGTTGGTATTTCCAACAAAGTCAGAATAATTCAGCTAGTGTGTGTTTTTCTAACAACAGTTTCCCATTATGTTAAAGCAGAATGGAATATAAAATGGAAGGATAACAAAATGAGAAATTATTTCACCATAATAAGTCTTCTCTTAAAAAGTTTTTTTTTCTGTGCTTTAATAAAAAAAGGTGCAAGCAAGTGATTTTACTGCCACTACACTGATAATTCCTGCGTAATCTCCCTCTCTCCAGGTGACCCACAGTAAAAGCCTGGACACAGGAACCTGTCGAATCTGTAAGATGCCCTTGCAGAGCGAGGAGGAGTTCATAGAGCATTGCCAGATGCACCCCGACCTCCGCAACTCCCTCACCGGCTTCCGCTGCGTTGTCTGCATGCAGACCGTTACCTCCACCCTGGAGCTGAAGATTCACGGCACCTTCCACATGCAGAAGCTTTCCACCGGTTCTGCAATGGGGGGAGCCGTGGGAGGAGGTGGAAACGGGGGAGCGGGGAACGGCTCAGCATCGTCGTCCCCTAATGGGCAGCTGCAGCAGCATAAGCTGTATAAATGCGCCTTCTGTCTGAAAGAGTTCAAGAATAAAGGGGAGCTGGTGAAGTTGGATGTCAACGGCCTGCCTTATGGCCTCTGTGCTGGGTGCATGAGCAGGTAGGAAGCCAACTTGTTGATTATGGTGGTGTTCGTTTCCTGGCACCTTTGTACAGGGCAGAATTTTAAACATCACATAGGCACACATGCAGTCCTGTTCAAAAGGATATACACAGGTGTCAAACGGTTTTATGTATCAGGATGTAAAAGTTATCTGGTGCTTACTGGATCTTACTAGCTTCTAGAAACATCTTTAGGAGCAATAAACTGAAGTAATCATTTTCTTTGTGACACTACTAGTGTCACATTGCTGTGGGGGAATTTTGGCGCACTATCATTTACATCTTTCCTTCAGTTCATTGAGGTTTACAGTTTTTTGTTTCTAGATGGCTCTTTCAAGATCCCACCAAATCATTTTCATCAGTGCAAGGTTTGAACATCATCTTAAAGTACTTCAACTCATTGATTTTTTTTTTTTAATCTATTCTCTTTTAGACTTGGTGGTGTGTTTGGGATTATTTTCTTGTGGCATGACCCAATATCAGTGAAACTTTAAGTATCAGACAGATTTCCTTGCATTCAACTCTAAAAGTACTTGGAAAGGAGATGATATTTACATTTACCCATCCACCACCACCGTGCTTGACACTTTTATGTGATTTAAGCTCATTATGGCCATACATCTTCAATTTGGTCTCATCTGTCCATAAATTGTTACATAATTCTTGTAGTTTGCTCTGATTCACTTTTAGAAACTTTTAATTACGTTGCCATGTTCATTTCAGAGAGTTGAGGCTCTCTGATGCCAAAACTAAACACAAGCTATACTTGTGAACTTCAACATTCAACATCCTGACTGAGGCCTATAGAGTGTGAAATAGAGCTCTTGGATTTCTTTAGTTTGGCTGAGCGTTACACACTTTGGCCTTATTTTAAATTCACTAGGATTCCTGGGAACATCTTGAATGTGTTTCACTTGAAAATAATCACCATTGTAGAGCAAAGGATTCTATATTATTTGGAAATGACCTAATAAACCCTCCCAGCAGCTATGCTTGCTTCTCATTGCTTATGTCTCACTTTCGAGTTATTTAGCAAACACATACTTAAATTCTTCAGACCAGCAAACTTCTTCTTATGTAGCGGTGCTCACACCTGCTGATGATCAGTTAATCAAGTACATTTAATTAGCAATGCCTGGCTGCTATTTACCCTCTTAATTCCTGTGGATGCAGCCATATGTTTTTCAGTGCATTCTGGCTTTGTTTTTGTTCAATACATAATGAAATTGTAGTCCATATAAGTGAACAGATGTGAGGAAAGGCTTCTTTTTTTGTGACTTCATAGTGTCTGTCTTTGTATGTAGTTCAAGATCATTAAAGTCATTTAGTCTGACATCAAAAAAAGATAAAAAACAGATTTTGACTGGTGCAACAGACACTTGGCAAAGACATATTTTAGCCTTCCTAACACAATAAATGAGAAATGATTACTGAAATTGCCACAAATAGATTTTAATTTTGGGAACATATGTAAAGAGTATGTAACGCAAGTCATTTTATTAAATCTTCACACCATCAATAGAGTGATTAGTGCCTTTCTCCAGCATCTGCCAAAACTGAACATTTGCTTTGGAAGTCGGCTCCAGCTGTTGTGAAATTCTCAATCCTGCCATTCATATAATCACATGGAAAATCATGGGTTGAAATCTGTTTTTACAGCATTTCAGAAATGGTTAATGATTGCAGAGATCATCTAAAGCAAATCAAATCCTCTCTCTGATCAGGGGTACAAATGGCCAGAGTCCCAGCCTGGGAGGAGTGGTCACACCTGGAGACACGCCGGGAGACAAAGCCGTAGCTGGGCTGAGGTGTCCTGAGTGTGGGGTCAAGTTTGAAAGCCTGGAAGACTTGGAGAGTCACGTCCAGACGGATCACCCTGAGGTCAGCCCTGAAACCAGTGCAGTAGGAAAGAAGACTGAAGCATCACCTGCCCCCAAGGTGAGACCATAAGGTTTCTGGTTTGTCTGCTTAAATTATAAAGATATTGCACTTTTTTGTTGAAACATTAAATCATATAATTATGGTTAGTAATCACTGACATTAGAACAGCATTTAAACAAGATATATTTAAGCTGACATAGTTTTCTGAGGTCTTACTGAAATTTGTGTGACCCCACAAAAACCTCCCTTGAAACATGTTTTTACTAGCCTGAGAGCTCAAACCAGCTGATAGGTACTCGTATTGATCCTCCACGTGCACACAATCTTGTTGTGAGTCATGGGTTTAACTGGTTCAGGTTGTTTAAAACGCTGCTTCGCAGATAGGAATACTAGGGTGACTATAAGGTGGTTGTTTAAAATCATTCCACAGTTCATCACATACTGGCTCAATGACACCATGGCCTTCAAAGTTGCTCGTATGGATGACTTTTCAGTTTTGTTTTTGGTTTATTTATTTATTTTGTAAATGGCTGAACCCCTCCTTCTAATGGGAGATTCAGTGATCCACAGGAAGTAGCATTTTCCAACTTTCTTATTGGGAAACTCTTACAGAATCCAAATTAGAAGTTTCATTAGCATATTTATTAGAGCATTATTAGCTAATTTGTTTATTATGTTCTGATGAATATCTGTGGTTAATAGCAAAGCAAACTAAGCCACTGAACTTTAACTTGTCATTTCATAGGTAGCGTAAATCCAGCATCATTTGAAAGTGGCTGCTGATTAGGAGGGAGCAGTTTGATGATTCTGCTCTCATCTAAATCTGTGATGTCACAGTATCCAGTAAATCTGAGTAGCTCACTGACACACATATTTTCACAACATGGATATTCCAAATTAAATGACAAGGTTGTGAAATGTCATAGTTATCTGATGGGCTGTCATGTCAGATACTTATAAGATATCAATCACAGAAAAGGTGACTTTTATTTTGGTATTACCTGTGCTTTTTTTTTTTTTAAACAAGATATTGAGATATTGTGAGGAGTGCAAGTTTATTTGTGTGTGGTGTGTTGTTGCGTGCCGCTGCATGTATGACTGAAGATTGCATACATGTGTATGTCGGTATGTGTCTGCTGAGCCCCACTGGGTCCTGCGGCTAGGCCGCGCTGAGGCATTGTGGGAGCTGCTCGCTCTACTTGATATTGACAGTCAGGCTCCTCGGGACATGCTGCGTGCCTGTGTGTGTACTTGGACGTGTGTGTGTATGTATGTGTGTGTGTGCGTGTGCGCGTATTGGAGACAGTTTCCAGGGACCCACTGTCTCACCTGCACCTTTGCTTCTGCTTAGTCTAACACCACAAGTAGGATTCGTGTGTGTGTGTGTGTGTGTGTGTGTGTGTGTGTGTGTGCTCGTTCTACCAGGCTGAGGCAGCAGAGAGATGGTGCAAGTGGGGCCTTTGTGTATTTTGTGTTTGTGGATGAGTGATTGCCGTGTGCTATGAATGAATAAGCAGAGTTTCTCTGATTTTTTTTTTCTACATCTTCTTTCTTGTAATCTTTTCTTTTTCATCCGTTCCTTTCTTTCTGCATCTTTTTCATCCGTTCCTTTCTTTCTGCATCTTTTTCCTCCGTTCCTTTCTTTCTGCATCTTTTTCCTTTCTTACTGTTTTTATTTTTTTCTGCTTGCTTTCTCTGCAGTTGTGTAGAGCAGCACACTGTATTTGCTTTTTCTTTTAACAAAGATTTGGACTTTTAAGAGAAGATATAAACATTTTTTTTTACATGAGAGCTGCAATGGTGAGACAAGAGCCTCAGAAGAACCATTTTTAACACAAAACGTTAGCCACACCGCTGATCATATCTTCTTACTTGACCTATAACGTCATGCTTTTTAGACTTCTATAATGATTCGATGTATAGAAATAAAAACACAGAGTAAATCAGAATCACATGTGTAAAATGGTTTTTGGATTTTAAACAAAGTTTAGAAGGGGTTATATGTGCATTTACCACAGCATACATAATTCAGTAATCCTTTAAAAAAAAAAAAAACAAACTTGTCTTAATACTGAGACAAGCAAGGAGCCATAACCTGTCAAGAACAAATATCTTTGACTCTTTATGATTAATTTCTAATGTGTTTGTTTCTCTTTATTTTATTCAAAATTAATTAATTTTAGTTTTTTGTGTGTAAAAATGCCAAATACCAAACTAGTGAGTGTGCAGTGTTGACTGGTTGATGGCATTTCCACTCTTTCAGGAATATAAATTTATTTGTGTGAAGCTGTAGTGGGACAAAATAACAACTGAAACCTTTATTACTCGGTAGCCTCTATGTCAAATTGCATTTCAACCATTTATGAGAAATAATTTCATAATTACGCGTCTGGTAAAAACTTGTGCATTTTTTCGGGTTCATACCATCTGCAAATGAAAAAAAATGAAAGTAAATGGAATAACCACTGCATTTTCTTTCTTTTTGATTCCAACATTTTCTGATTTGGAGTTGTATTTAACATTGCTTAAAATGTAATTTTCTTCTACCATTTAAAAAATTAAGTCTGTGTGCTTTCATTATAATTATGTTTTGTTGTGTTTGTGTTTCTTTTTTTTGTCTTAGAAAAAGACCTACCAGTGTATTAAATGCCAAATGACTTTTGAGACGGAAAGAGAGATCCAGATTCATGTTGCAAATCACATGATCGGTGAGTGAGGCACAATTCTTTCTCTCTGTGTCACGTACGAATGTGTGTGTCTGCTGGCTTCAGGTCCCACTCACGGTGGAGCTCAGATTTTGTTTAAATGGCAGTATGGAAGTGTGACACAGCTGTGATGTAACACAGTAACATGGGACCAACTAGTTAAACAGAGGGATTTTTTGATTTCGTGGGCTGTGTTGACCTGCTGTTGTGGAATTTATGACTTAGCTGCACCTCTGAGGGATGAAAATTTGACCGAGAAAGCAGCTTAACTTGTAAAGGAGATTTTGCACAGTGTAAAAACAGAGGAAAAAGTGTAATCAATGGGACAGGTATTGATGGTCAAACCTGCTTTTACAACAGTTCCTGAGGAGACATTGAGATAGTGACCTGAACTTACCTATAGTTAACACCTCACTCTACCTCATTTTGGGCCAGTTTCACTGATGATTAGTATGTGGGTAATTTTGCCGCACTTTAGTAGTGTACTAGCTACATCCCAACATTTTGAGTTTACAGTTGAGCTCGAATGTGAACGTGATTGCAGGTTCAGCTTGTTAAACTGTCTGGAATCTAGAAGTATGTTATACTGTCAACATGAACCCGGCTGAGTCAGTACAGCCTCCATGAAATTAACAGTTTTATTTAAAAAAAAAAAAAAAAACTGGGTTAGCATCCACCAAAAAAAATGTACTCAATGAAAAAAAAAAGTACATTTATTGATGTGATATGCTGTCATTAATAGGTTTCAAAAGGAGCTGATTTCGTCTCAACCATCTAACAAAGCATTTATAGCCTGGACTGTAGTTACACCAATGTTTTTGACACGTACTAAGATTTTAAAGGTCACTTTCAGTTCCCCAGGAAAAGGCACCTCCATAACCTGGATGGACTTCTTAAAGCTTAATGCATCATGTTGTAGTTTAACAAAGAGGATAAGACCTCTTAGCAGAAACAACCTGAAAATATTTACATGTCCAAAATTAATATCAACAAAGGGTACACATCATGGGTGTGTGTTTCTGCGCTGGGTAAAGAGCCTGATGAATAAATAATGCACCATAGATATGAATTTTCTTTTTGTTGGGCTTTAATTTAGAGACAGCATCATGCCGGACCCTCAGTGAGGGCAAATATTAACACTACTAGTGTGTAGCCTAAGATGCATGTCCCCTACCATTTAGGAATCACTTGGACTCGTTTTAAAACGTGCATATATCAGGTTTAAGTAAATGTGAAGGAAAGAGACCTCTAGGATGATCTGAATTTGTTCAAATACACCAGCTGAGGTTAAGCTTGAGTTCAAATGCAGTCATGTTACTTTGTTATGTAACACACTGCTTTAGTGCCAGAGTGAAGCATAAACCTCAGCTGGTGACAGTACAATCAGCCCTTTCAGTTGGACTTGGAAAACATAAACATGTTTTTTTTTTCCTTGTACCCTTTTAAATACTGTATTTACAGTGTATGCTGTAATGTGTACAGCTAAAGCTAGGTGTATGGTTCCGATTCTGAGCTTGTGAAATGTGGGATTTGTCAAAACTGAAGTCCCAATGCCTGTCACTCTTAACACTTTAGTTTAAGTTTGCCCAGTTGTCTACCTTCTAGGTTTTCTTTTGTATGAGGTTGA
Organism: Zenarchopterus dispar; assembly: GCA_028564865.1. NCBI lineage: Eukaryota > Metazoa > Chordata > Actinopteri > Beloniformes > Zenarchopteridae > Zenarchopterus > Zenarchopterus dispar. The sequence goes on along the minus strand of JAOWBL010000021.1, from coordinate 13,684,112 downwards.
AAAACAGGAATAGCTGGAGGGAAAAGTATAAGAGCAGGTCTGTATGAGCCATCTCTTCTACCAATAAAAGCCAGAGGTGCAAGTATGGCACATTTCACAAAAAACATTAAAGAGAATTTGAAAAAATATGTCACTTGAAACTTCGTAGTCACAGGCACGGTCAAATTTGTTATCACCCTTCCAAAAAAAAAAAAAAAAAACTTGCAGTGGTGACGGAAATAACTTGAACTTTGACCAAAGTAATAAAAAATAATTAGATATATAATAATAGTAATAGTAATAAAATAATTAGAGATGGTTAACAGAAATGGTAATCAAAGAGCCCAGAAGAACTTCCAGAGAAGTTCAAAGTGAACTCCAAGGTCTAGGTACATCAGTGTCAGATCTCACTATCCATCACTGTTTGAACCAAACTGGATGAACAAGGACTCCGCCATGTAAAGCAAATCATAAGTCAGGCTGGAATTTGTCAAAATGCATATGGACCAACTACAAAGCTTCTGGGAGGATGTCCTTTAGACATATTAGAAGAACAAATTTGAGCTTTTTTGGCAAGTCGCATCAGCTTTATGCTTACAGACACAGAAATTAGCAAAGCACAGAAAGGAAAATTGATTCCTTGTCTATACAGCTTCATCACTGAAATGACTTGGTTTTAGTTCTGGAGAGGGTTTTTTTTCATCTTTCCTTTTTTTTTTTTTTTTTTTTTAACCAGTGTAGATTAATTATGATATTGAGACAGATTTCCTTTAAGATGTTCCTGAGTTCTTTTTA
>JAOWBL010000021.1:13609282-13652031 GCA_028564865.1 Zenarchopterus dispar | reverse complement strand
TATATTTATGTATATATATTTATATGTATATATATATATATATATATATATCTATGTATATGAATGTACGTATATATGTATATATATGCTCAATGAAACAATAAATTAAATGAAATTAAATAAAAATTAAATAACACCCATAAAGGCTACTATTCAATGCGCAGTCAAGAAGTTCACAAATGCAGCTGTATCTTTTAAAATCCTCTCAGACAACGTCTGTGTTTTTTGATTGGACATAGTTGTAAAATAACTCTGAGCATGTTGGTTCTCAGCTCCATCATCAGACAGATGTGATGGAGGAACTACAACAGCGAGAACTTTCTGTACTGGTCTTGTGACAAGCTTTAACAGAATTTTTCTGCTTGTCATGAAATGTATTGAATTGAATGCTATTTGAAAAAAGTTTACAGAAAAAGTTGACAAGAATGACAAGACCTGGTAATCAAGTATGTCAAGGACACCTGATAAATGTAGAGCGAAAAACGGGACAGGGGCCACAAGGAGAGAAAAGAGAAAATCATAAGGAATGACTACTTTACGAGTGGAATGAATATCATCATTTTATGTTGATGTGTATAGTACGCATCCTTTGATACTGCACTATTTTAACAAAAAAAAAAAAAAGTTAAAAAAGCTGGTAATAGCACTCAGTCCTTATATAGATATTCATTTACTGCTTCTGTCATATTTACAACCTCTGTCAAAAGGAGAACAAGTGAGAGTTGCCCTCTGTGTCTGCATGTTTGTGTCACAGTGAGATGATCCATGAAACTGTTGATGTGGAAAGCTATTGTGGGTGTAAAAGGAGTGTGTGTTGGATTTAAATGCCAACATTCAAAACTTCCAAAAGTGTGAAAGAGACTGACTGTCTCGCTGTCAAGGACACCTTTAATTGCAGCAGCGGGGGTTCCAGAGTGTGTGTTTGCTTCTGTGTATATGTATGTTCGATAGAGACACCTGTATAGCTACTGTAGCATAATGAAACATTTTTTTGTAAGAAGGTGTCAGCTTTTCTTTGATAGCTATATTTGTCTTTATTTGGGTAGTAAGTTTTCTTGTTTTAAAAAATATTTTTTAAAATTATTTCAGACAGAGGTAAATATGCAACAGTGCCAGTATCTTTCATCCATCCTTCATGAGACTATAATTTAATGACTTATCACTCCATGAATTAATACTGTCTGTTATGATTTTTCTTCTCAAAGATACTTTTAAAACTTTATAAATATGTATAATGCATATATGTCAGCTTCTGTCAGTCTTCCACGGCAACAGCTCTTCTCGTCTTCCTCTTCTTCTGACTCATTCTGGAGCTGAAATTCCACACTAATGTGCAATGGAGAAGATTTTTTAAAATTTTATTTTTCAGAAACTTAAATGCAACACCAAAGGTATAAAAATTGCATCCTTTCATCTGGCGAATGCTGCAAAATGCAGACAAAATGGACACCCCACGGGCATACATTGCACATCATGATGTGCAGCACTGATACAGTCAAGATATTAAATAGATATTTCACTTTGATAAGTTTAATTCATCTTTCACAGTGCATTGTTTTTTTTTCAGTGTGTAGATGTATTATTGAAATGTTTCCATGGTAACACATGTCTATCAGACAATGAGGCTCATAGGAAATGAAGAAATGATACAAATACAAACTATCAAGTGAGTCTGAAAAGATGTTTATTTCATGAAAAGTTTTTGTTAATGAGACTAAACTCACTGAGAATAGTGGATGTCCTGTACAGAATTCCAGATGCAGATGTACTATAGCCCTGAACTTTCCTATCTGAATTACACGACAAGGAAGTGTTGCTGCCGTGAGCTATGATATTCAAAAGTATTAGTGACGTTTTTACGGATCATTAGATTCACCGTTTACAAATTAGTAATTTAGTTAAATTTGGGGAAAAAAATAATCTTACTACTATGCACAAGATGATCATCATGCTTAGAGCCATGTGGAGTTAAAACAAATTAGTTTTTCAAATGTAAACACGAGTATTATTGTTGGTGTAGGTAATGCTATGTGTTCTTGGTTGATCCCAATTTTCATTCTAAGAACCATAACTACATCTAAAATCCATCTATCCATCCATCCATCCATCCATCCATCCATCCATCCATCCATCCATCCATCCATCCATCCATCCATCCATCCATCGTCTATAACTGCTTCAGGGTGAAGGAGGTCTTTCCTTTGAAAGGCAGGGATTTTTTTTTTTTTTTGACAGTTCTCCAGTCCATCCACATTTTTTTTTTTTTAAATTATTTTTTAGTTTGGCCATTCTGCCAAAAAAAAAAAAAAAAAAAATTCTCCAGAAAGCCCACTTACCTTTTCACCAGAACTGCAGCTGTAGGCTACTGGAACTTCTCTTACTGTCACTGGAAATACAAAAAATAAAATACTCCAGGTTCCTGTAAAGGGTTTTTGCTCAAACTCCCAAAGAAAAAGAATTATTGTTACAATATATTACACTGCATGAATCAGTTTATAGGTGATATAAAGATGAGAAGTGAAAGCATCAATTTCCCTTTTTTGATTAGCATTTATTTAAATATAACACAAATACATAGAAATTCAAATTCTAAGGCAAGGTTGAGACAAAATAGAAAATATGGGATTACAATGAAAGAAATGAAAGTTGTACCATTGTGAAGTTTTTGGACAGGATGGGTTTCCTGCTCTATGAATGAACACATAAAAGAATGAATGAATGGAAACTCTTGAGCTCTCATTATTGAACATACAATGCATTTGCAGACCTTCCTAAGCAAACAAACAAAAAATTAGTGAACTCCATTCAGTTGATGCTGCGCTAATTATTTCCATAGATTCCAATTCAAGATTTCATGAAAATTCATATTTACATGTTGTTGGGAAAACAAAATGCTCTGATTGGACAACTCTAAGAGTCTGAGTAGTCACACATAGTGAAACACTTATTATAAATGACCTAGGTTTCATTTAGAAAGTAGACTCTCGCAAACTTTCCTAGTGAAATATCACCATAACCTCCTTTTTATTATTTTTATTCTCATTTTTTAACATGGAGATTATAAAGTTGAGAAGTACCGCATAAACACTGGGAATATCATGCCAAGCTGAAACTAAAATCACTAATTTTTTTAGCTTAACTGTGAACCATGTGCATCACTGAAGTTAATGTTCCATATTGTGAAATTTGAAGCTGCATAAGTTCAGAAAATATTACAGAGACAGAAAAAATTAACTTCACAACAAGAACTTATGTTCTTGTTGTGGTGCATGTGATCTGAGAGCTATGTTCCCTGTGCTGTTCCACCTCGGTACTCCTGCAGTTAACAACCACATACAATATAAATGAACACAAGTCAAACATTTTAATTCTCCCTCTTTTTGTTTCCTCCTTTTCCTACTCTGAGCCCCACCCCCTCCTCTCCTCCTCTCTGCAAGAGGAGCTGGAGGTTGGGGGGTTTATGAGTTGGCAGTCAAACCACTGAAAGGGTGGACACCTATGGGGACCCTCACAGCAGCAAACTGACACATGCGCACACACACTTCATACCCAGAGCCCAGGGAGTGTGTGTGCTGAGAGCAGCTGTAAGGCCAGTGGACTGTTACTGTAGTTCTTTGTTCAAGCCTGGCTCAGCTCCACTGCCTCCTTCCCTCTCTTATTCTTTGATTTTTCTCTCTGGCCACCTCAAGTCTTTCACCTTTTTCTTTCTTGTTCTTTTTTTGTGTGTTTCCTTTATTCTCACTCACTTTTTCCTGTTGTTGCCCCCATCAGGAAAATCTGCAGTGCCTGCAAACATATTTAAATTTTAAGGGTAATTTTGTCATTTTTTTAATCCCAGATGTTGTATGCAGATGAACTTAAATTTATAACCTATTTTGGAAAGCATCTAAGGACCTCGGTACATCATGAAACTGGCAGAGGGGCTTTGACCTTAACATGAGATTTAATCAAAAGCACCACCTACAGACACTGACGTCTGTGATTGACGCGTAATCTCAGCTAAATGCACTTCTTCACTTTTAAACAAATTCTAAAGTGGGCAAAGAAAGAGGGAGACAGGTGACTTTTAAAAAAGCAAGGCAGATGGGAGCCACATTTCCACTAGAAACAGCTTACTTTGGTTTACCATCAAGTTCAAGCTGCTTTTTGTTGGCGCATCACAAATGTACTTTGTGTATTTGTGCGAGTGTGTTTTAGCCTGTGGATCCCCTGTGGGTCTCCGCTTGTGTATGACAGACATCACAGTCATGTGTGTTTATTTTCCCTTGTGTGAGTGCGCTTTAGTCTGTCATGCCAGTTTCTGAAGTGAGAGGATCCGAGAATGAAAGGGCGCATCTTCAGTCGCCACGGCGATCAGGCTAATTACAGCAGCTTAAGTGCTTTACCCATGGTCATCACACACTGTCAAAATACACCACTGAGCTTGAGTGTGTGCGGTTTAATTTTTAAAGGCCATGAAAGCTTGCTTTTAACCAGCTCAGCTGTACTTTAGTGCTGCAGGGGGAGGGTGGGGGTTTAGGAGTGTTTGGGGAGGGGCCAGTTTTGATGTTTATTTTTTTACTATGGTCTGTCATTTAAAGATATCTATCTATGCTCTTTTCCTCCTCCTTTATTCTCTCCTCTCTTTTCCCTTCCTCCCATGTTCAAATGAATTAAGCACATCATTCATTGTTGTGTATTTGTAAGTTTTTCATCTGCTTCAGTTCTCAAAGATAATGGACAAATGTGCCACCTATCTGGACGTGTGTATGCGCAGGTTTGTGTTTTTGTATAGACTCCTTTGTGATTTAATAAATTAATTACTTCTGTAGTGTGTGTGTGTGTGTGTGTGTACCTGAGTATCGAGGGTTTTTGGGTTGTATGGTGCTCGTGGAGCCCTAATGGAGTGTGTGGTGTGTGTTTTTATGTGTGTGTTTATGCTCTCCCAGGCTGCTGTTTACCGCTTAGCGAGCTGGAACTAATTTACTAATTGAGTTTTGAGTTTGGAAGGAGCGACAGCAAAATAGTAGGAGAGAAGGATAAAGAGATACACCAGGGGATTCTGAAAATCTCTTACAAGTTTCTCAAGAAAATAGAGAGAGACAACGTGAGAGATTGATTTTATTTTTTGATTTTGTCTAAGTTGTGTATTGGCATGATGTGGCTGTGCTCTTTCTTTCTCTTGAACGCATGGAATCCTTTCATAACTACTTGGCATCCCCTGTATGTGTGAATGTACATGTCTGCTGGGTAGCTGACTGGCAGCTGCGACAGCCTGCTGGTAGATTATAAAGAAGCCTGACATCTCTCCCAGAATGCACTTCAGCAGCACTTCTACGAAAAGAAAGCAGCGGGGGCATGCAGTCAGAGAAGAGACCGAAGACGGAAAAAAAATTAAGAATTTCAGACTTGGTTGTGCAGTTAAATAAACTGTGGGTCACCCAGTTCACACAAACCTGTTAAAAGGGTTTCAAAGCATTTTTAAATGTCCTACTTATAGGTGTAGTGGTTGGACATAAACAGGCTTTCTTACAAACCAGACAATAAAGTAAGTTTCTTCTAGTGATCCAGTTAATCATGTAGTGTAAGAAAACAAAGGCAGTAACATTTTAAAAACACTGAAACTATTAAGAATGGACAGAGAATCAGTTTATAACAAGGACTTACAGAAAATGAATGAAAAGGAAAAAGGCAATGCAAAGTTAGAACAGATTTTTGTAGGAAAAGAATAAACTAAAGAGTATATTAGAAAAGTTAGGTTGTGCTGTCATAGGTAAAGAGCCTGTTCATGTCAGTGAAACTGTCTCCAGAGATATTATGATCCTCCTGGAAAATAACACGTCTTGTTTAATAAAGAAAGAAAACATTTCTAATGCAATAGAGAATGATTAACTTCTTATTATTCACCATTTTACTGTCTTTCAAAAAAGAAAAGCATTTCATGTTCTTATGACATCTCTGTCTGTGTAGTTGCGCTTATTTATGTGTCTCCTGGAAAACAGAAATGATAGAGACTCCGTGCCTCTTTGAAGAGCCCCGGCTGCTCTCACTGGTCGGCTGCAGGTTGATCTGAGTACACACCGTCCACCATCTCACATGAGCACTGCTCCCATTCAGAGCCTTTTATTCTGCTCAAACTTGATATGTAGGATCAACCATTATATTATGACTACCCACCTAATATTGAGAAGGTCATCTGTATACCACCAAAGGAGTTCTGATCAGTCAAGGCGTGCAGTGTCTGGCACTGGGATGTAAGGAGTAAATCGTTTGTTCCTGAGGATTGTGGAGTAGAGCTTTCTTCCCTCAGATCCTACCAGATTGCACCAGATTAGTATCTGGTAAGTCTGGAGGTGGAGTGAACATCTCAGACTCTTCCTAAGCAGTTTTTGTGGGGTTCACTGATCTCCTGCTGGGTGAGACTGCTATTGTAGGGGACTGCTGCTGCCATGTGGGGACTGTGACTGGACTTTATGGCAGGTGTTAAACTGACACCAATGTGAATTTCTGAATGGTTTTCCCAGAGGAACATTGTAACAAGATGAGCAGAGTTTCTCCTGACAGCTTTTTATATAATATTATGACTGATAATTATTTACACAAGTATGTCATCAATAATTCTTAATCTAAACCAACCTTAAACCATAAAGTAACTATTCTTTGTTGTTGCTGGCCCTTAAATTTGTGTGTAGGTGATGTGTGGTACAAGATTGATGCTTGTATCTCTGATACAAGCATCATCTCTGATACAAGCATTGAACCAGTATTTTTGCACAATGAACATTTTAAATGTCTGAAGTGTGTTTAAACAGACTTATTTTGTGTGTTTTTGGTTGTGTACATGCACATTGCAGTGGAAGTGCAGTTAACTAAGGTTTGTTGTGTTTTTTAGAGATTTTCTGGTTTATTTGTTTTTTTTTGGAGGGGGGGGGGGTGTTTTGTTATTTTTTTAAGTCAAATTGATTTAGTCTTATCATGAATCCTTTGACTGCAAAGTGACACATACTTAAAGAAAAAAAATCAATTTGCCTGTTTACTTAATTGCATCATGACCATTAATGTCTTAGGTTAAGAAAAAAAATTGTATTAACCTTTTAGTCTTTTTTTTTTTTTCAAATTATCCCAAATATTAGACGAGAAGAACATAAAATTGTGATGGTGTTTGCTAGATTCTTCCATGTGATCGAGGACCTTTCGTCTGTTTTAATGTGGAGAAGCAGAGGAACATCATTTTCAAAACAGTCTCCTGGGCATCTGCCACTAGCTGAGCATGGTGGGGACTTTTTTCAGAGGATGATTTTTATGATAAATCTTCCTTTTTTCCCTCTTGATCTGTTTTGCCTTTATCCCCAATCCTCCCTCCATACCCCCTACCCATCTCTCAGTGGTCCTCCTGTTCTCCTCGTCTCGCCTCCCCCACCTCCTTCCATCTCTCATCCCTCCTAGGGAGAGCAAATCCCTCTTTTCCTAGGTAGGAGTGTAGGGAGGAGTGCCATGTCTTAGATCTCGGCGCCCCCCTCCTCATCCCTTCATCATGTCCCCCTCTGGTCCTCCCACCCTCTGTCCTCTCGCCATCCTTCCATCGTTCCTCTATCTACTTTCTCGTTAAATTATGGTTTTATGCTTCTCTGCATCCCTCTCCCTTTCCTGTCATACAGCCTCCTCTTGGTTTTCTCATTACGCACACATTTACATTTAAATTCTTTCGTTGAGCAGATGTTCTTATCAAGCATGACTCACAGTATTTTGACTTTAATAATCGTTAAACCCTGTATCCTCTGATAGGAAACTTGCATTTTTTGAATAAAACTAAATATTGTGATATACCAGAAATTTAATTTCTCATCATCCTACAATTCTAACTTGCTTTCTTTTTTTAAAAAAAAATTTGCTTCATGTTCATGGATTCAGCACCTTCCCTTTGTCACCAAACTCTTTTCTGTGCCTCTGCTGCCAACGTTTCTCTGTTTTTGTTTTTGTAAAAGAAGGGTGAGTGGTGTGGTCACAGATGGGGGAGGAGGGGGTCATCCAGCCGTTAGTCTCTCTGGCCCCTTAACCCGGCCACTGTAGAACAGATGTCTCTTTCCAGCTGAAAGTATCTTTGGAAGAAAAAATGTTAAAGCACAATTAAAAGATGAAAATCAGTAACAGGGGACAACAAATTCAGGGGAAATTTTTCACCTTGAGGAGTTGTGGTCATAATCTATACACAGATCATTTTAAGGTGCAGCCTGGTCCTAGGATGTAAGCTTTTTTTTTCTTTAGTACATTCAGCATAATTTATCCTAATGTTCTTCAACATTCTCACCTGTCCTGTTGGTCTCCCTTTGTGATAGTAACATGGGAAGTTATCCAATTAAAGCTGATGAGCTGACAACCAAAAGTTCAACATTCAGGGTGCTGAGGTGCTCCTCCACAGTACCTGTTAACCATCACTCCAATCCATCCTTTAGTCCTACTAATCTGCCTGCTCTGACTGGCCACTTGGAAGAAAAGAAATATCGATGTAATTAGAAGAATATCATTTGTATAAAGAGGTACAGGAGCCCTGAACATTCTCCTGCAGCCATTTCTCAGTAAAACAAGACATGGTACTTCTGATTTCCAAGCAGTGCTATCGTTATGACTCCAAGGTCGGTCACTTTTTTTCACAATCGAATGAAGAAATATTTTAATCCTCATGCTTCATTCTTTTCAACAACCATAGTGTCTGGTTTTTGTTTATTATTATAAGTATTACTTTGGGCTTTTGAAAGCTCACTCAACTATTGCTGCTTTCCTGTTGTCATGGTTTACTCATCATATCTGATTTTAAAATTTGCCAGAATTGCCAGCGGAAATACCTGAAGCAGCACAACACCCAAATGCAAGTGGTTAAATTCCCCAAAAGCTAAAAAGAGCAGAGCTGCTCTAACAAGCTGGTGCTAGAGTGGTGTCATGCTGCGTCACGGGTCATCACAGGTAAACGCCACCAACAGGATAATATACTTGTGGAAATGTGAAAACGTTCTGTTTATTTATGTCATCACAGATTAAATTGCGATCAAAAGAGAATTAAAAAGAGATTGCAAAAAATTATATTACTTCAATATCCCATCTGAATAATTTTATGCAAAGAATAGTATATATTTAAAGCCCATATTGTAACCTCACATTGCTTGGTGACTTTGTGTGTACATTTAAATGATTTTCAGACAGCTATAGAGATTTTACTTCGAGAAACAAATCCCACCAGATACCAGTCCTGCCTCACAAGTGGAAGATCTTTCATCTACCCCACATATACCCTCTACCTAGAGTGACATGGTGGAGTTACATACCAAAATGACCACAGCTGACCTAGTCAAGAATGAGCTAACTTACGTAAACACTTCTTCTTTTCCGTTCGGCTGCTCCCTTCAGGGGTCACCACAGCAAGTCATCCATCTCCATCTAACCCCATCTAACTCATGTAAACATTTGGCGGTTTCAGAACCTATACACTCTAGTTGTATTTATCCGCTATATGTTTTGCGATAACAATATTATTACAAAAATCAGGGTTTATTATGGGTAATAAAACAGGGTTGAAGTGGCTGACAAAGGGGTTAAAACGTTTTAATAGACAACAGTCACAGTTTCATACTTACATCCTAGCTGACACTAAAATAAAAACAATATATATGTAAATGAAAATGTCTTGGTTGGGAATTCATGTATATTTGAAGTGTGTGTGTGGGCAGAAGGAAGGAGAAAGACCAACAGATTTAAGGGGTTAAAACTGGCATACTTCAGGGAGAATGTAAATACAGCTTGATGTCATGAGTACAGTGAGAAAATTAGAGGATAATATTTTTAGTGATATTTAGTTAGTGTTTTTGTTATTTGGTTTTCACAGTTTTTCCCACAGTATTTCACAGTTTATGATTATCGCTCGACTTTAGAGTTAAAACGTAGACCCGGCCTTTGAAAGAACTGAGGAAACTACACATTAGGTATAACAACTCATACCATTTAAAATTTTCATGCAGACATGGGAGCAGTGCCATTAAAAGTGAAAGTGAACCACTGAATTTCAAGACCCTCAGATGCTGAACAAGAATGAAGACTGCAAGGCTTTGTCGTCTCGTTCATCATAACTCAAGTAAAAAAAACTATAAACATATCAAGAAACCTTGCAATGCCTGTAAGGTTTGGAGGCAGTTCAGGAGCAGTGTTTTCTGCTTAGGAAAATTGTTCTTTTTTCTGTGGGTTTTGGAGCTGTTTTACATGCAAAACAGTGTTATATGTGTAATAAGCAAGGGAAACATGAATAATATTGTCTTTTTAATGTGAAGGGACATATGAACAGCTGACAGTTTGAAAGGGACTAATTTTCTACTACATAAGCTCACTGAAATTACAGCTCTTAGCCAGTTTAGAGTGACTGACAGTCCTTCTTAATAAGAGTATTAGGAGGAGAGGGTAGTTTTTACCAGTGAAAGTGTGAATAGGAGTTTTTTTTTTCCTTCTCTGTAACAGTACAATGCATCGCTCTCCCCAAACATTTATCCATCTTTCCTACCTTCTCTCCTGCTATATCCCACTCTCTGTGAGGTGGTGGATGGATTACCCTTGTGTGGTTTCAAGGCAGCTCCCGAAGCTGCACAAACACACTAACTCATGAGTGCTGGTGTTTATCTGTGAGTGTGTTATGATTGTGTTAGCATGCTGTGCTGGTGTGTCCAGGGCTGCTGTGGATTAAACAGACTTTTGTGTCTCCTGCCTTGGAAACACACCCACACAGTTGTTCTGTACATACAAAAGGGCAAAAGCCCAGTAGAAAACACTTAGGAGAAATAATCCAGCTCACACTGGGCTATGAACACACAAACACACTATACACCACAGCTCACCTAGAGCCATTCGTACACAACCAAGAACACAAACTTGTATATACAATTCTTTACAATATAAGTATGTAGTCTTGTGTATATCTGCATATTTCCTGTGTTACTGGTCGCTATTTCCTGGCATGTGACAGGGGAGTTGGAGGCAAATGCCAGGCAGAGTGTGTGGGGTGGAAGAATTCTCTCCTTGCCATATTTTGAATGAACCAGCCCCTACCATTAGCCCCTCAGCGTCTCCTTCATTGCTGTAGCACCTCTCGCTCTTTCCCTCCTTCAGATTTCCCATTTTATTCTTGGCCTTTACCTTTTCTGTCTGCTTTTCTATTTTGCTGACAGAGTTGTCTTTGTTCTGTACATATGTCAGTCATTTTCTTTTTCTCCTTGTGTTTATGTGAAATGTTGGGACAGCTGTGGACAGAGATCAGGTTGCAGGATTTTCTGAGCTGGCACACATGTGAGGTTGACGTGTCTGGTTGCTATTTTCCCCCAGTTCACCACGGGGATGCTGAGCTCCAGGGGTCGTCCTCTACATTATACAGTCTGTGTATGAGTGCAAGTGTGTTACCATCACAGCAACTCTGTGGGGTCTTACAAGTGGGACCAGGCCCTTGCTTCAGTGGCTCAGAAACCCTGTCTTTTCATGCAGGACAATAGACTAAGCTAGATGTCTAATCAAGCACAGTTGACAGAGGCTGAGGAGCCGTGATGAGTCTGTCTGATTTCTTACTGTACAATGAAAGAAGAATGCTGATGTTGCTATTGACCAGGCTGGGCTTAGATACATATTTAACACAATATTGCTTCTCATTTGCCGTTGATACCTTGGAAATCAGGATATATTTTTCAATCTGTAGAATAGAAAGGTATTTTCACACCTGCATGCTTTGCTCTGCTTGAAGTGAACTTGAGCTCACTTTTCTGCTTGCTGCAGTTTATTTTGTGTGGTATGACCACATAAGTCACACTAGTCAGACCAAGACCCCCCAAAAGAAGTGGTCTTGATTCAAATCACATGGTGAAATCTGGTGCAGCCATCCTTGCAAGAACATTAAACCACCATGGGACCAAATCAAGGATAGACTTTTGTTTGTGTGGGATCAACAGTGAACTAAAATACGTACAGTTCTGTATGATGATTGGACACAATTTTTCATAGTATTTTCTCATTGTACCTTTTGGCCGAGATGCAATACAGCTATGTTTTCATTGATGTAGAATTATATGCAAATCTTTTTTTCTGAACTACAACAAGCAATTTCTTCCTAAAAGTGTTGTGCTTTGTCCTCCTCGCCCCTTTGCCATGTTGCTACAATAGCTCAGGAGTGGACAAACAAAATGCTGGCTCTGAAGTGGACCGTTTTCACCACCATAGTTTCGAGGACAAACACTTCTCACTTCCAACTTGTCACATACCGATGCTTGGTCAGGGGCCCCTTGGCAACCGGTTTTCAATGCCTAGGGTACCATCAGCTTTCACAGTATTTCCCAGTATGTGAACTAGATGTCCAGGGATGTGTTGCCACAACAACTTCAAGAATGTCAGTGAAGTTCTTTGCAACGCTTTGATGAACTATCCATTATGTTTTTCTTATCACAGCCAAGTACAGTTTGCACTATTTGTGCACATTGTGCACTTTTGAATGGCATTTCCAGTGTTGTTATCACTTATGGATGCAGTTGGTTGTCTGGCATGCACATGTAGCTGAGATTCATAAACGCTGAATAATGATAGAAACTGTTGCAAACACGTCTTTGCCAGGTGTATCAATATGTCATGAGTTTAAAGTGAGGATGTGTTAATTATGGGAGATGTTTGAGTCCAGTGTGCTGCTTGAGCCTCCAGACATCACCACATTCTACATAATAGACTTTTAAGTCATACACTTCCAAGTGGAGTTAAAAAGAAAGTTTCAGGAACTTACTTGATGAACTGGTAGCACTGTTTGTGTGTCTGTGGAGTTTCCAAAACCAGCTTCACTGATGCTGTTCTGCTGTTGACTTTCCAAGATCAAAGAAATGATAAATCTGTGCTTGGTCAGAGGTGGTGTTTATTATCTCTGGGTTCCTGTAAGACTGGGATGATGGCTTTGCTAGATTTATTGTTGCCTGTCTGTCTGCCAGTGGGTTCATTGGTTAATGACTAATCATTAAGACAACTGTGTGTAGTGTGTCGAGAAACAGGAGCTGAAGCTGAGGTGATTAAACAACATTCACTCAATCTTTTATCCTGTTTGGACCGCCCGTTCATCTCTCCGTCTTTTCCTTTGTCTGTTTTTTCTTTTCTGGCTCTCCCTCATTATCTCTCTCAGCCCTGTTCCTCCTCTCATCCAAACACTCTTCTCCTCTGCCCATCATCCTTCCAACTCTTTCTCCCCAGCTGCAGAACATTAAGAGATGACTGAATTAATAAACCATGCACATTGACATCACTACCCACGCACGCACACATGCACACACACAAAGTGACAGATAGAGTGGGCGAGTGTTTTGCTGCCATTAAATGGGAAAATCCAGCTCTTCATCATGAGCTGTGTGTGAGTTATAGAGAGATACCCACAGCTGAGAGTTTGCTCAGATGTTACCTATATTGACTAAATTTTCATGTTCAAATATTTTCTTAACATTATTTTGAGCAGCCCAGGTGAATAATATAGAAGCAACATTAAAAGATGGCAAAGACTTTAGGCCAGTGTAAGCAAATAGGTTTATTTTTAGCCTCTTAGTCTTTGCACAACATGGGATCAAATAAAAAAAGGTGGATTCAGTATGGTTGGGCGGTAAAAAGTCCTGTTTCCTCTGGTGTTCACACTGGCCTTTCAAGATCAGTCGGACCAAAAGACACAAGAAGAAATGTGGAAAAGGTCATAACCTGATTGGACAGATTAAAGATGTTACATTTTTTTGGTTTGGTTCCTTTGAAAGAGTGTCAAGACAACCTTTCTGAGGGGTCTGGGAACACCAGAGCTATCTTAAGTTGAGCCAAACACACTGTCAGAAAAGCCAAGTTTGTTGCCCCAAATGTTCTGATTGTTGATTCTTCACAAATTAAATTTTTATGTTAAAAGTTCCAGAAATAGCCATCTTTAGGCATCCCATATTCTGCATGAGAAAATTCTTCATTGAAACCGTGCTTCCAGGTGATAACATCATCATGATGTGCTCACATCCACATGCACAAACACCCTCGGTCCTTCACTCAGACTTTTCTATGTTGTGCAAGCGATGCATTAATTGATCAGAAGAAAAAAAAACAATTTATCAGGATAGTATCAGCTAGTTCACTACAGACAAGCCTGAAATCAACCGATTCTAATCACCAGCAGATGAGTCAGTGCATCTCTACATTAGTGAAATGCAGACTGACAGAGTGAAAAATACATGCAGGTGAACACAAGACCCCTGGTACCTGTGTTTGCTATTTGTATGGACACATACAGTCGATATGCACTTGCATACCGGAGCAGGAGGGCTCAGTGGGCTAAAGAGGGGAAGAGAGCATGTTTGATATTTGACAGCTGATTAAAGAGAAGAGTGAGGAGCCTGGAGCTCTGACAGGAATTCTCCCTGGACATCATGGGAGGTATGACCAGGAGATGGGTGGGTGTTAAAGAGAGGACGAGACAGACGAGGCTGTCAATACGAGAAGATGCAGGGGTGCTGTTTGAGCATTGACCAGGATAGTTAGAGATCGAGGAGGAAGAGGATGATCAGGAGAGGGGGAATTTATTGTTGTTGGTTTTTTTTGTTTTTGTTTTTTTTTTTTTGCAGTCCTTCAGTGAAAGAGAGAGGGACTGTCAGGAAAGGAAATGGAAAACGAGGTGGAAGAGGAGAGATGAAGGTGGCTCGGCACCCTGCTGCTTATCCTTGAACACTCTGAGGAGGTCTCTTCTTCCATCTCTTCCCCCTTTTCCTACACACACACACACATACACACACATACAGTGCCCAACTGGCACACAAGGGTGCTGTTGCAATTAAACCGGCACAGCGTGGAGCCCAGATTGAGAGAGAGACAGAGAGAGGACTCCACGCTGCATGAACAGTACTGCTGGAAGATGAGAGCTGAGGAGGGAGAAGAGGAGTAAGCTCGAGGACCAGTGATGTGTAGAGACAGGACAGAGCAGAAGAGAAAGGAGGTGTGGTAATGGCGAGTAATGATGGAGAAAAATAACAGTAGTTCTGGAAGTAATTGTCATTGCAGCTTCTTTGGGTTGTAACAAGAATGTTTGGAGATGTAGTAGAAGTTACAGAAGTTGTACTGGTATCACATGTAGCAACAGAGCTGCAAATACAGAATAGGGGAACTTTATTCCAAAGAGACTTTTATCAAAAGCAAAGAGGTGGATGAAAAGATGGTTTATAATTGCTAAATTGTGAGGGAATATTAGGTGATCTATCACAATTTTTTAAACATTTTCTTTATGTTTTAACCTCATTCCCTAAAATTACCATTGAAACAACCCACACAACCACATACCAAACCTAAAAAAAGAGGTGTAATTAAAAGAAAGCCAATGGCTAATGCAGAGGTCCACATTTGTGCTATCCTTTATGTCAATTTTTATTACACACATCAACCAGTGTTGTACAGACCTGTTGTTTTCAGCCTCTTCCACAGTGACACAGCGCCATCACTTCCCCTGCTGTGATTGGTTCTTTAATTAGCTTCTAACAAGGGCCTTGAGGAAGCCTGCGTGCTGATTGGATGTTTTATCGCAGCTAATTAGCCCAATTAAGTCATTAGGAGGGTCCTTGGCTTGGCTTCCTGGGGCCACATAGGTATTGCCTCAGTCACTTGCACATGTAGTTTTACACAATTTAAAAATGAGAAAAGACAAACAAAACATGAAAAATGGGAGAGAAAATAAAGCTATGCATATGTAGCAAAGTAATTTCCTCAACTGTGGGTGTATGACAAAAAAAAAAAAAAGAAATCATGTAATTAATCCAAGCCTGGAGACACTTCAAACAGAAGCCTGTATCAAAGTAACAAACTCAGCAAAACTCTCAGATTTCGGTTGTTTATTGGTGACATGCACCATTTGTTTTTTTTTTTATGTCCGTGTGTGTGTGTGTCTGCGGTGTCCAGGTGCGGTGTATCCTGCAGCGGTTTAAAACACACATCTGGAGTAGAGAGAGCGCGCCACACCCAGATGTGGTCTTGTGAGACAGTGAAACTGTGGGCCTGATTGTTTACCATTAGATTGTTGTCCCTATTTTTCTTTTTTTAATGCATGTATGTATGTCTATGTCCAGACCTCAGCTGTGTCTGTCAGGTGTATTTGTACAGAAGTTGACAGATGTTATTTTGATGTCGAGAGTGACAATGGACCAAGAGAACAGACAACAATGACGCGCTGACACACAAAGACTCACACGGTCTCTGCTATGAAGTCAGCCATGAGACGATGGTTGGTCAAGCATGGTTGGGTGGAGAGGCAATTAGCAAAAGCTACATGGGTGACATGTCTCCAACTCCAGCTGTTGTGTAGTTACAAATTAGCCAATTACTTTTCCGTGTGTGTATGTGTGTCTATATATCCATGTGTGCGCTCCAGTTAATGCAAACAAGTGTGCATGCATGATTCACATCAACACATAATTGTTAACAATGATGAATGTTGAGTGAACACGAGACCTGAGTGGGATGTTTTCAGCCTACCTTTAGAAACAAATGTCACAGTTTAACACGAAAAAATGAGCCTGATTATTGCTTGATGCTGTCGCCTATCTAATCACTTTCTTCATAAAGTAAACACCTTGACCAGTTTGTGTTGGTGTCTCTTAAATAATTTTATGTTTGTTGGTGATTATTAGCAAACATGTGGAAGAACATAATGGTAATAGAGATCGGCTTCAACTTATGTTTCATTTCTACGTTTTAGAGCACTCTTCAAGTACACACTGCTAAAGAGTTTCTCTCTCTCTGGTTAATTATTCTCGTACACGTCAGTGCACTCACATGACAAGATGCTCTGATTTCTGACCAATACTGACCAATACCAATACCTTTCTAAAAAGTCCAAACAACCACAATAAAACAAAAGAATCCCACATTTACTGTTAAGTATCCTTTACATTTTCTCTGTAATCCCTTCATGATTTTTAACTCATACCAGAGTGTGGAAGTGCCTCACAGAAGAGGACAAACCTGCTTTTTTATGTTTTTTTCTCTGAAGCCTTGAACCTAAAAAGGTACATCAGCCAGAGCAGAGCAGTTGCACTTAACAAGGACATGAAGTAGTCATCAGATCACCAAATGTGGTGACACTGATTGCTGCACTTTTATCATGTTTTGTGTGCAGCATGTATGTTTTGGTTTCAGGTAATGACTGATCTTTCAGTCACAAGGCTTCTGTGATTTTTTTTTTTGCAATAGTTGTTGGTTTGTTTTCATTTCTAGTGCCAGTGAAATATTATTTTCAGCTCCTTAGCCTTTGTTAGCTTCAAAGCTTTAGGCAAGTTCAGTATGGTGATAATCTTTTAAGTGTTGGATTAAGTTTGTTGTCCCAAATGTTTTGGTTCTTGTTCTTCCACAGCTTATTTTACTTTCAGATTGAACAAACTGTTACCTTTGGCCATCCCATATTGATTATTTTTCCACTGTGAGTACAGAGGACAGAGAGAATTTCACTGCGCTTTATGCATCACCTTTTTCACGGAGAATTTTTAAAATAAAATAAATAAAATAAAATTACTCAGTGCCTGATTGGCTGGTTACCGGTCAGAGCCGGTCAAGCTGAAAATGGTTTGATTCTCGTCTCCAGCTGATCTTTCAGTGCATTCGTGGGGTTTTTGTTGTCAACTCTAAAGTGCTTTAGTGTTTTGTTTATTGCACAGCTACCCAGTGTAAAGGTGAGGCCCTTGTGGCTGTTATGAGGAAGTGGAAAACGAGAAAAGACTGTATAATTAAGATGCATTGAGAGAAAAGCTGTCAAGTCAACAACTTATAAATTTGTGATAATCCACTGTGAGCCACTGGTGGGATCAAATGAGGCTGCAGCAGTGCACTGTCAAAGGGAGCAAGGGCGTTTTTATTTTTATTTTTTGTCACTTATCAGTTCAGTTTCATTACAAAATAGATCATTTATTCTCTGTTCATCTCACATAAAAAATAAAAGAATTTCTTTGTGCTTGAGAGCATATATCTGAATGTTTTAAATTCAAAAACCCCACCATGAGCAAGCTTCGTCTGTCTATCTGAAAATGTCATTCTGTGAGGTGTTTAGATTTGCCCATTACCCTTACCTGACTGCAACTCACTAAAAGTCAGAACTGATTTCCGCATAAATCCTGCATCTCTTCAAAACTGTCATGGTGAAGTCTGAGTTGTGTTTCTCACACACTCATGATGCTTAGTATTTTGATTTATCAACTGGAGCAGAGTATAGTGAATTGGTCTTGTTGAACCCTTTGTCTGATTTCCCTAGTTTTATGCAAACAACTTTAGTGTTAAATCTCTGCTGGAGATTGCTGCACTGACAGACAACGCAGTACTGACTGCATCAGACATGGGCCCACCCAAAGAAACATGTCAGGAAATAGGAAGATCACACCAACCCACACTGATGCTGCACACTTGTTAGGGTGGGTACAATGAATTAATACACCATTACTATGAGGTGAAAAATAAAAGAAGTAACATTAAAGTACACCACATTTCTGAAGGAAGTTCCAGTCATATATATCTAAATGGATTTTTTTCCCTCTTTTTTTTTTTTTACAATAACATTTCAGATTTCTTATCCCTTTTGTTTTTATCAACAACAGACTCCTCTACAAATGGGCACACCATCTATCTAATGTATGGCTTTGCCGTGTCTTCGGATCTGCAAATCCGAACAGGAAGAGTACAGCAGTGAGAGAAAGTGAGAAATGAAGAGAAGTTGTAGTGAGTTGAAAGAGGATGATAGAGGAACGAGAGCGCTGCAGAGACGACAAAACAATGCCCTCTAACCACTGCACTGACATCTCTTTGTTGGAAGTGTGTGTGCGCCTGTGTAAGCATGCATGTATTAATATTGATTTAGCTTTGTGGCAGGGGGTCTTTGAACCTCACTTTTCCTACTCAAGCCTGCAGGGACATATTGTAGATACACACACTTATACACACACAAGAGGCAGTGTCAGATGTAATTAATGATAGAACATGACGCCTCGATGGAGAGAATGGCCGTGTATTAAACGCATGTGACTGTGTTAGGGTTCGTGAGTATGAACACATCTGTGTTTTAGCATGTAAACTTAATCCCAACAGTGGCTCTGCTCTGCATGTGAACTCTTAGTCAAATGAGCGACTCTTTAACTGAGCGCTGGTTTATGTGTGTCTCAACCTAAATGTTTAATCCAGGTGCTTGTAGCCATCAGCTTTTCTTACACTTATTAGCTCCACAGAGACATATTTTGAGTTTCTGGACAACAGGAGATCTGCTCGGAGGGTTTACGAATTTGTTATGGAAATATTTATTTAAATAAATGAAAATCAACTGAGACTCCTTTTTAGTTTCATAATGATTACTTTCATTCTTCAGTAAGTACTTGTGTGTGGTTTAGGGAAACATTTTTAAAGTTATGTGTTGTGCAACGGTTTCTTCAACGGTTTCTTTGAATTCGGTTGTACTAAACTGTGGCAATAGACTTAAATAGTCTTTATCTATTTTTCTGTTGAGGACTTTTAGGGCAGGCTTGATGCAGTGAAGTAGATTGTTTAATTTAAACAAAATCCAACCTGAGTCTTGGACAAGCCAATGATGGGGTATAAGTATGTTTCTGAAAACCAGCTATCAAACCTTTCTACCTTCTTCACAGAAATCCTTCTCTGGAGAGAACTTGGGTTGTCAATTAAAACTGCAGAGAAATGATAATGAGAAGAAACAGTGGATTCGTTTTTACGAGGAATAAAGCTGAAACATGGTGCTGCAGATATTGTAGAGATACACATCACCTTCGAGGATCAGATTTTTTGTTGTTGTTGTTTTTAAGTTTTATGCTCCGATACAGAGATTGATAGTTCGGCCAAGCTATAAATCCAAATATTTCAGTTGTCCCATCAATATATTGGTGCTTTGATATTGCTGGTAATTTTTTTTTTTTTTTTTTTTTTAATATATACAGGATCAAGATTTCAAAGTTTGGTCATATGAACAACAACAACAACAACAAGATCTGTTCTAGATCATAACCTGCTTCTGTTAATGAAAATCCTGCAACAACATTAGCAGCTACACCTGTAAGATATGACTTCATGTAACCAAACTTGTCAATTTTTGTTAAAAGAAATTTCTTAAACTGTCCCCCAGAAATACTGCCAGTGACTGATATTCCTTGGATACTTATCAATCACAAGTTTTGGGAGTTTCATATATTTACTTATGGAGTTTGTTTCAAGGGGTGATGAAGAAATCTCATCTCCTTGCATTTTAAGAGCTTTGATTTTGGTGTTTCTCACTGTTGTATAATCCTTCTGTTCTAATGTTTTACTGCTTTATTTTCTACACCATTGCTTTGTCTCTTCAGGCAGTCGGTCTCTTCTTTGCAACTATTCCTTTTTCATCAGTAGCTGTTCAAGAATATCAGAATCCTTCAGCGGTTTTCAGAGTTATTCATTATGCTTGTTTAGTAGTTTTGTTTCGAAGGTGCAGATTAAAATATTTTTTTCCTTTGCAGATGATTTATTTGAGTCTTTGGTATTCTTTTCTGTCTTTGTTCTTGTCAGGCTAACTGGATGACTTTTCTTTGCTATAATTTATTCACACTGAGATTTCTTTATGACCAAAAACCATGCCCTCCTTGACAATCAGCTGATGGAGAAATAATGTTGATACACATGATGTCACTGCAGAAGTGCCCCTGTTTTATGCAACAGAACAGTTGTAACATGCTGATTGGATTAAATGTCAGCATGCCATAAAGGAGAAGCTTCTGTGTACTAATCAAACTATTGGTAAAGCATTTTCATGCAAAATGATACACATATTCTGCAGTGAATAAAAGATGAGTAAGCACCTGTCACAAGAACAAAGGTTGCAAAAAAAATTGCTTTTTTTTTTATTCTGTTCAGATCAACAGCACAAAAATCAAAGGACCCCACCCAAATAAAGGACTTCAGAGGCAAATGACGTAAACCTTTTGAAGTATGAGGCACGGTCATATCGTGTTTGGAGTTGGCTGTTTGTCTAAATCAAATAACTGAAGATGCAGTGTGTTTGTTACCTACGTCCCATTCAGACAGGGAGCTGCATCAAATGACACTATTTCCAAGAAATGCAATCTATATGCCATGTTTTTGTTTTTATATTTATTAACTTTTTCAGATTGAACAGCATAAGGCAACAGCAAAATATTCAATAAAATGTCAACGTTTGAGCTCTCAAATAGTTTTTTTTTTTTTTTCCATGCTTCTATGTTTTCTGAGGCAAGAGAATTGGCCGCTTTGGTCTTGGTGACTTCATTATATTGGTTTCACTCTTTTTTTAATTTCTTTTAAAAAAAAGACATTTTCTTGGATTTTTTTTCAGCATTATCTTTTTCTGTTGGTCTTTCTCTGTTTGTCTGTGGGGAAGCTGTTTAGAAGTCTTCATGCACACATGTACAACACACACACACACACACTTGCGGGCGTAAAGCTCTCGACACATTTATATTTGATTCCTCCCTCAGAATAATTAATAACTTTGGCTTCATTTATTTATTTGTTTGTATTTGAGGCTGACAGAAGTGAGAAATGTATTTGTGCTTTTATGTGCAAGGCCGTAAAGAAGCCATTATTTTATTACTCAGTGCAACACGTTGAAAACTGACATCATCTTGCCATACTATACAGTACACATTTGGGTTTGAAGCAAAACTACATTTTTAATTGATTATTTGTATCCTTCCTCAGGAGATGAGTGTTGGAAAGGGAGAAGATTATACGAGTTTCTAACTGTGCCATAAAATTAAAGTGGTTCTCTCAGGGGTGTAATGACATTTTTTGTCACGTCTTTCATACCTCCAACTTTCCTCATCTACTTTTATGTGTGTTAAACTTCAACACATCGAAACAAAAATAAATTATTTGAGTTGGATTAAAGAAGAAAAAATATTCTCTAATGGTCCACTATGAGGGTAGAAAATGGAACTGGACCAAACACTAACCCTTGCTGATTTATCTGAATGTGATTTTCTTTCCAACTAACTCATTTGTGTCTGAACTGAAAATATCTTGTGAAAAAGTCCTTTTACTTCTTTTTGTGTGTGTGAAGGTAGTGTCAGTGTTACCGCCTCTATTGTGTTCTCATCTGTATGCTGTTTTTGATAAGAAAAAGTCTTTAATACACACCACTTTACACCTGTAATTATCCATTCTGTAGCCCACGGAGACAAGTAATTCAAGTGTAATTGGACGTAATCAGATTATATTGCTGCTTGAGCTTACAAGGTCACGCAGCTCATCAGGAGTCGGTACAAGTAATGTTCAGCAGCTTCTGTCGGAGCGGTGGCCGTGCTGCTGCTGGTCATTCAGGCTTGATTGTGATTCCTGGAAGGCTTGCCATTTCAGTTTTCACCCAGCTGGACAGGTCTTTTCACAAAAATGTTACCTTGATTAGCTGTTCTTAACTTTGGTGCACTCACTTTTTTTTTTCTTTTTTGTTCTTTTAAACAAAACCCTCTGTATAATGAGCTACTGGTGAACAATGAGGAATCCCGCAGAGTGTGAACCACAGGGGTATGTTCACTTTGCCACAAAGTAAGAAATCCAAGAGGTAGTCTTTGTACAATTTTAACAAAAAAAAAAAAAAAAAAAACACCTCTGACTAGTTGACTTGTTCTTTCTCCACCACACCGTTCTTAGTCTTCCTCGTACAACTACAGCTCTTTTTTTTGTGAAATAAAGGCAACTCTTTGCTGGCTGTGTGTTTTGCAGTTTCCTGCCCCTTCTGTCTCTTCTCTGTTTTCCTCTTGCAGTTGTGTTTACAGCCAACAGGCATGCTCAGTCTCTCTAGTTCAACCACCCACACACACTTTCACACAGACAACCACACACGCTACACACGGACACATACACAAACATGGTGTGTGGCTGAGGGAGGTCTCCAGCCATGGTTGCAGGTATCTGGCAGGCTTTCCCACACATGACCTAGTGGTGATTTAGTGTCTTCATTAACATGGTTTTCTGCACTGTGGAAGTGTGTGGGCATTACTTGTGAGCTTCAGGGAAGCTTTTAGTTTGCTAGCTTTGTGTCTTGTGTTAAAGTTGAGTGCATTTCAGAGTGCACATTTTTGGAAACCAACCAAAAAAATAAAATAAAATAGGGGGAAAAAAAGAATCTGGCCCCCCTCACTCTTCTTTTCTCTCCTTCTCTTTGCTTTGGTATTGTAGTGTGTTGTGTTGTTTCTGTGACCGCAGCGTGGTTCAGTTTGGCACGGATTGGCATGGCACTGTGATGTGTGTGTTTGAGAGCGAGAGAGAGACACAGGAAGGGTGACTTGGTGGGAGATGTAGCTGGCCAGGGCAGGGGGCAAAGACAGACAGGCTGGACCAAGGTCACTCTTGCTGTTTGTGTGTGCACGTGCATGCATGGAGGTGTGTGTACACTCTCTCCCCCCCTTTTGCTAGGGTTTTCATTTCTTGAATATTTATTTTGATGCACTGTGTGATTTAACAGTTTTTCAGTTGCAATGCACTGAATGCCTTTTTGGTTTGAAGCCACTACCTGTCAGAAATCAGTGTTTGATTGTTTTCTGATATCTTACTGAATGAAAATCCAGACCTCCTCTTGTCTTTCTGTCTTTTCCTGTCTCCCTCTCGCTGTCCGTCTCTCAGCATAGATCTCTCTGGGTCCAGATGGGCAGTTTGCAGGTTAACTGGAACAGCTGGAGCAGCATTATTAGCATCCTGCTGTGAGCTCTTATTGGCTCTGCTCCTCTCTTCTACTCCGTCTTCCCTCTTCCTCCTCTCTGTTTTACACTTGCAGAAAGTACAGGATTCTGGTTTTGTTTGCTATTTTACCTTTGATATTATTTCAGGTTTAGGAAAATAATTTCTTGTTTTTACACTGGACCTGAGATTGTGGTGCAAGACCTTTTAAAATGTTCCTGTAACATAAGAATCCCTTTTAATAGTATCTTTTACACCTGTTTTCACATCATTATTAGATATGATTGCATATGACTGTAGACTCTGTGTGCAGTGGAGGTGCATTCAGGGTGGAGTTTTGGTGAACAGAAAATTAAGCATGTCTCTCAGGCCTTTCTCTCCTGTGTGTGTTTGTGTGTGTGTGTTAATGTTGTAGTTGTGGAATGGAGATTGGCTTTTTAGTGGTATTTGGATGCAGAGATGCAGCGAGGATAAGCCTGCTAGCTCCCTCTGGCTCCCCTTGGGAGAACAGATTAAAGAAACACACAAACACGCACGAGTAGAGATAGACATGGTGCTCACACACACACACACAAATAAAAGACAGGGTCGTTTTTCTTTATAAAGGTATGTACACATAAGTGCTCTATATTCGTTTTAAAATTCTGGAAAAAAAAAGATTGACACACACTTTCCGTCCACTGGTCAACAGGAGGTCAGCAGACCTTTTCACACACAGACTGCACTATAAAAGGTCTGTTGCGGACCCTTGCTTGTTCACATTGAACAAACAGAGTTGGCGTGGTGCTGTCTCTTTCAATAAGCGCCAGCGGCTTTGTCATCTAGCACTGTGTTCTGTTGTACGAGCTTTCCACAGCCAAGAGAAGTTCATTTAGTTGGAGTGGGTCAAACCCATGACCAGTTTAAAGGGCTGTGTACCATGTACCATCAGAAGAGCAGCGATTTTAAATAATCTAAAAGAGATGTACATTGTTGTGGAAATTTTCCTGGTTACCTAATGCTGTGAGACATCCAGGTTAAACAAACATGTTTATTTTTGATGCATGCAAAGGAGAGTTGTCATACTGTTCATGAAGTGCTTGAAGAAGACTCTGACCAGCAGATTCCACAGTCACATAAAGAGTTCAGATTACTCCTCCCCTCTGTGCACACTCAATCAGTAGTACATAAGATTGCCTTTTAGACAGAACCTTCTAATGTGTCACAGGCCTCAGCACCTTACCTATCCATGTTTATGAAAGAAATAGCCACAGTGTCTCTGAAGGGGAGAGGAGAGAGGTACAAGGTCACCAGAATCACTAACTTCAGGAGAAACATGCTACTCATTCATCTGCAATTTACACTCTGGAATAAGGGAAAATATATGTCCTGACATCTGAGTGACCTTTATCAAATGATTCTGTGTCAAACCCCAGCCATGCATGCACACTCACATCTCAGGCCCCTTCCACATCATGGACAGATACCCATATCCACAAATGTCACGCACACATCTTCATATCTCACATTCACACGTGAGATGTACGCTTACACAAAACATATTCCTGCTTTCAGTTAGATTCAGAAATAAAGAAACTAGCTGTACTTTTTCCTGATTTAGCACTCAGTAATTTTCCATCAAGCACACAGCAAGAATTTATACTAAGGGTTAATTCAGGTTACACCAAAAATGTTCATTACAACACATATGTAAGAATCCCTCAGTCCCAAGTCTTTGTATTTTCATTAACTAATTTCATGTTGTCATATTTGAATCACCTTTTAATTTTGGTCAAAATGTTGGATGCGTCTTGTGTCCTCCTACACAGACCCTCTCATTCTGCTTAACAATTAACAGGAAGGAACAACCTTGAACAGGTTTTTTGCCAGTGGTATGTGATTAAAGTGTTTGAAAGAAAAAAGAGGAAAAAAACAATGTAGAAAAAGACTCCAAAATTAGAGTGATTCATTATTTTAGTGGAAAAGAAAAGCAGTCAGATATGACCCTTTCTCCATCACCTTGACGACTAGTTCAAAGTCTTGATTGCAGTTGCCTAGGTGATTAGACGTAGATGCAGACATGCTTTCAACCTGACCGGAGACCATTACATATGTGTTTTGGCTTGCCCATTTGAGCAACCATACACTTAATGAAGGGGAGTTCTGGTGATAGACTGAAATAAGTAAATGGCTTATCAAAAGAAGAAAAAGAAACACATATGTTTTAATGTGTTTCACCTAAATACCTGTGTCTGAATGAACGTCAAATGTACAGTAAAGAACATTCAGCCAGGATAACACAAACAAGCTGTACACACGTTCAGACAACGTTGATGTGTGTCCATGGAGCTGTAGTTGTTCATACTGTAATTAAAACAGATGGATGACGGAGTGTGAGAAATGGACAGATTAAAGGAGGAGGGATAGAATGGACAACTTGAGAACGATCAGTACTTTAAAAGATATTGCAGGGAGTGGCAAATGTCTGTGTGTGTGTGTCTGTCTGTGTGTGTGTGTGTGTGTCTGGGCATGTTTGTGTGTTGATGGTTTATTCACACACAGTGATTAGGCTTATTCCCTCCTGGCCACTTTCAAGCTTTCAATTAAGATTCTAAACACAAATATTCCCTGCATTCATTGCTCTCATCCTCGCTAACGAGCTAAATAGAGGTGTGTGTATCAGCGTGCATATGTGTTACCAGTTTTCTGTGAGCTTATTGGAGAAAATTCCCAGTTTTCTGTGAAAGTCCTCGGCAAACAAGTCCACCGATGGAGTGATGATGTGTGCACCTCTGCTGTTAGCATATAAATTAAAGTCTTGTTGAATGTGGTGATGCAGCTTACACGTTTTTACAGTAAAGTGCTCGTCACGCTAAACTGTGTTTGTGTGTTATTAGTTTACCAACAGAAGAATGTGCGTGTGCAGTGTCAACAACCAAGTTAATCTAAAACTATGTTTAAGTGTTACGGCTACAGACTACATATCAAAGATGGACACATGATGTTGCCTGAAGGTTTGTCAATCATTCTAAAGTCTCTGAAGTTTACAATTTCAGCTACACATGCAAATATGCCTCAACAGCTGGAACTGCCCGACCGGACTAACTCAGTCCAGTACTCATTAAATCAAACAAAAGGATAACAAATGAATTTTTAAAAAAGGCATTTCGTAAATATTTTGCTTGGCTGCAGCAGAGAGCATGGTGTACTTTTATATTAGATGAAAAGTAGCCTCTGCCAGTGGCAGTTCACTAAGGTCAGTGGTTTTGCTGGCAGAGCCAGACTTGGATGAATACTTCAAGAAAAGAAAAGTAGCCCTTACTCCACTCCACTCAATGCCACAAAATATCAATTTATCAATAGTGTGCAATCACTTGCATCATGTTCATGGTCCACATGAGGACATTCAGGGTTTGTACACGTACCTGCAGGATTGACCTGTACAGGTGTTGTACAGGTAGTTATCATAAACAGGAAGTGTGCATTCAATAAATCAATGAATAAAATCAAAACAGCAAATCGCAAAAATGAAGTTTTACAGTAAGGTGTTGTACTCACACTTCATGTGTAATTATTCTAGTAAATATGCAGAGTTACTTCCTTCACGTCTGAACCT
This sequence comes from Zenarchopterus dispar, assembly GCA_028564865.1. Classification (NCBI taxonomy): domain Eukaryota; kingdom Metazoa; phylum Chordata; class Actinopteri; order Beloniformes; family Zenarchopteridae; genus Zenarchopterus; species Zenarchopterus dispar. The sequence goes on along the minus strand of JAOWBL010000021.1, from coordinate 13,624,730 downwards.
ACAGAAGGAATACAGATTAATGTAAACTGGATTTCTCAGTTGGATGAAATCATCAGGATTTGGAAAGTAAAGTGTACTTTGACAAATTACACATTCCAAAACATGGGATATGCGTATTTTCTTTCCATTTTATAATGTTTTTTCACCATATTTTAATGAAAATAATATTAATTGTAAGTTCATGTATTTGTATAAATTTGTAATTTGCCAAAGCTCAAGTATAGTACTTGAATTGGACAAAGGTAAAGGTGTACGAACCCTGAATATTTTTCAACTGAGCACGCTTACTATTATCCAAACTTGTAAAAAAGTTAAAATGCCATAAAAATGTCTTTGTATGATTATTACAAGAAACAGATACAAAGTTAATAGAGGTCCCTTAATATTCTCCAAAATTCTCTAGAGTTGAAATTGTGAAATTTCAAGTATTATACACCTGAAATTCCCTATGAAGGGTTAATTTTGTGCACATAGTTAAGCCTTTACAAATTTGCAACAAAAATTGACAAAGTTTTCTTAGAACCCTACTCAACAGACCTTTATCTGGAGGTGGAAAAATGAGCATATGTTTCAGTTAAACTGTTGGACATTTGACCCTTTGACTAGTTTTACAGCGTGTGACCTTCTTCAACACTTGCCAGTCACACATTAGCTTTGCTTTAAGCATATCTAGCTTTATTATCTATTGTGCTCATTGCTGTGTAAAATGCAAACTATTTTTAATTGAAGAAACCATATTGCACATATGACTTTCATAAAAGAGAGAGAGAGAGACAATAATGTGAAATGTGTGTCGATGCACATGTGCTTGTGTGTTACTGAGCGGGATTTTGGCTTTGACAAGTCAGAGTGCTCCAACTTCCTACTGTTATGTAATCTGATAGGGAAAATCCAAGCTGCTACACACACATACACACACACAGTCTCCTTCCAAAACTCACATGCACTTGTGCACTACACAAATATGCTCAATTTGTGCACAAACTGGTCATCGCCATATGCCGTTCATGCCTGCCAATGAAATGTCTGCGCGCGTGTGTGTTTGTGTGTGCGCGGGAGAGTTTCCACTGGAAATGGTTATTCCAGAGCATAATGGCAGTCGTGGAGCACGGGAATGTGGAGGAGGATGATCGGTGCTTCACGCTCATTTTTCACCGTCAGCCACACCTATAGCAGGACAACTAATTATGTGAACCTTTCTGTTTCCGTTGAACCACAGTGGGCGTCACCATTAACCTTCTTGAAAATCATTAAAGATTGATGATAATCGCATGAACTCCCTCGAACCTTTACTTCAGCAGCAGCTTTTTACCTGAAAGCCAGAAGTCGTGTTCTGTCAAAAGGACAGTGTCTCCTTTCTGTCTTGTGGGTGTTCACTGCTTTTCATCTTTTTGTGGCTTCGCAGCAGCTCCCTGCTAAGGTGCAGCCATACACTGAGTGTTTAAAGTCACTGGGCTGACCACAGGCCGTCGCCCTGTCATCCCCTCTTTCATACACATTTCAAAGCACAGAAGCAATAGTTTTACCTGCACCTGCAGTGAACTTATGGGTTAGTATATGCTGACTGATCTGTCACAACTTTTCTCCTATGGGGTTTTAAATGAACAGGCATCTATGTGATAGGAATTGATTATTGATTTTTTTTTAAGACCATCCATATAACCATTCGCCCAGACTAGGAAACTCAGGATGAAATAATTTGCTTTTGGTGCTTTGTTACCATCGTGCATGAGAGATGCTGTATTAAAGCAGAGATGTGAGTGCAGTCAAAGTTTACATACTCAGATCTGATGTGTGAATGTAAATGAACAAGTCAAAAATACATAAGGTCAAGTTGTAAGTAAGAGAGTGGTGTAACTCAACAGCCAACATTCGACTGAATTTAAAAACCCACACAGTAAGATGAGGAGTAAACAAATAAGGAAAATATTAACAGTCACCTCGCAGAGAGAGTGATAGAAATAGAGAGAGAAAATGGAAGATGAGAGGAGGGAGGGAGAGTGTGTGTGGGTGTTGGATGCTCACGGGACCTCAGCACTGCAGCATTCTTTCTCTCTCTCTCTCTCTGTGTGTGTGTGTGTGAGTGTGTGTGTGTGAGAGAGAGAGAGGGAGAGAGGGTGCGTAAAGGTGGGGGCACTCTTGGGACCCTTCCAGCACTGCAGCAGGTTGTGTGTGTGTGTGTGTGTTGATGAATGTGTGTGTGTGTGTGTGTATTCTCCAGCCCCCACACAACCAATGGGTCAAGCTCACCCCCACTCCGCATCAGAACACCCTTTCCCCCACCACCACCACTACTCGCCCCTGGTTGCTATGGTAACACACCTTGAGCAAGCCCCCCTAGAGAGGTGTATACTCCTCCTCTTCCACCATTCGTCCACTGCTCTCTTCCTTGCTGCACTCGTTCTTTCTCCCAGCATCTCCGTTACTCTCTCGATGTCCGTACTGCTGCCCTGTGCTCATTCTTCTTTCCAGTGTCTTTAGTTTTCATTCTCTCATGCCTCTCTTTTTATCCATCTCGTTCTCTCGCTATCTCTCCCCACCTTCCCCATCAGTCACCTGGCTTGGCTTACGGCCTTTAAGCCACAAGGGACCAAATACATACACATACATTCTTGTGCTCTAAAACAAACACACACTCTCATATAGTCGGATGGGGGTTGACGGGAGCAGGGAAGTGCAGTAATGGAGGGCACAAACCCAAGAGACCCCCCAGCAGCTCATTCAGGTGGCGGCATGGAGCTTGTGGGGGGTGGGCACCCAGAAAGGGTTGAGAGCTGTGTGTATCCATGCATGTGTGTGGTGTGTAAGAAGGAAAGGCGAGCACCTTAGGGATCGGTCCCCAACACAAAGCGAGGAGCTCATTTATGTTCTGCTGCATCTTGCAGGTATCTCCGATGATTAGATGGGTTGTGTTGGTGTGATGAGGGTTATGCCACTAGGTTCTTCTCTTCTGGTCAATTAGCAGAAAGCTGGAGAGAGAGAGAGAGAGAGAGAGCGAGAGAGATGGATAATGAGAGGGGATGAGACAGTATATGCAATGAGGGTGTGTGTGTTTGTGTGCTTATGTGCACGGTGCTGGTGGTAGAACTGTAATGATGAGACTGACTACATTGAGAGCTTTATCATATCTCCTCAAACATCCATCCTCCTCCCCTCAGTCTATCCATATACATGCTGTTATATTCTGTCTTAACATCATCTTTCAAATTAAAATTCAATGCTTTGTTAATCCCCGACGGTAAATTAATTTTAGCAGTAGTCATGATTGAAGTCTCTTCAAAGAGTCATTGTAGAGGTTTATTGCTGTGGCTAGGAAGGATCTCCTGTAGCGGTCTGTGTTGCAGCAGATCTGAAGAAGCCTCTGACCGAAGACACTTTGTTGCTAAATCACTGTCTCCTGTGCATCACTGATATACCCCAGAACTGCCGAGTAATCTGAGTATTTTACTACAGATGACAGGACTCCGACTTGTACTGGAAGTCTGAGGTGTACAACATGAAGAGGAATGGTGAGAGTTCAGTCCCCTGGGGTTCTCCTGTGCTGCTGACCACCTGGTCAGACACACAATTCACTCTCACAAGCTGTGGTCTGTTGGTTAGCTAGTCAGTAATCCAGGTGATTGTGGGGGCATCCACCTGTGTCTCCTGGAGTTTCTTACAAAGTAGTGTAGGCTGGATGATGTTAAATTCCCTGGACATGTCCAAAGAGCATGATCCTCACAGTGCTGCCTGCTCGGTCCAGGTGACTGTGGGTTCATTGAAAAAGTAGTACAATGGCCTCCAACCCATAAGATAAGCAAACTGCAAAGGGTCCTGGAAGGTGCTTGTTTGGTTATTCAAGTGGGCCAATAAGAGTCTATCCAGGACTTCCATTATGTGAGATGTTATTTGTTTCTTCTTTTTTTTCTCTTTAACCTCTGATTCTGGTCAAACCCCTTAATGATTCTGCAGATATTTACCTGACATCTAAAGTAACTTTATACTCTCACCCTGGTTGTCTCTTCTAATAACTGTATTGGTTAGCAACACTATATCACCATCAAAAAAAAAAAAAGTAGAGCAAACATTTAGAACTGGAGTAGATGTCATGGCAGGGGAAACTTAGAGCCAAAGACGGTACTGAGAGACTAATGTGGAAGAGAAAATGTGAAAGTCACTGAGCAAGTGACCAAAAGTGATGAGAGTAAATCTCAGTGTCTCTCTCTCAGTGTCATAAAAGAGATTCAAGACAGAAAAGAGACTTACGCTACACATACAGAGACCCTCTGACCTAAATATTGTTAAATTTCCTTTGTGTTGATATAAGCCTCTATTCAGAGTAATCGTAAAATTACAGTCATCGTCTGTAATTCAGCGAAACGTGAAGACACAATCTGCCACTTTGCATCAGTAAAACCTGCATGGCATTAACAAACAGAGCACAGGGGAACAGAAATGAAAGCTTGAAGTAGATACAAAATAAAACAAGTGACTTTGACCATATATGAGAAAAATGGTGAAATATTGTCTTTTAGAATTGGTCATAGTGACTGTTTCATGTCAAGGATGACTCCTGATTACTTTAATAGGTGAGAAAAGCTGGTAATTCACATGATTATGAAAGCTGCATTTTTGTTGTCGCTTTTGCTCCTCTATTTTTCAAAAGCGCCGCAGACTAACTCAAGCAAGTGCAGGAGCTTTCATGTAAAATTGCGATAATTTAAGGCGTTTTCATCATAGCTGCTGCGATGTTGAGGTCAACATGACCTGCAAAGTACCCGTCTATGTTGCATCTTCGGCTTTTATTCCAGCTTGAATCATCTGAAGCATGAACCCCTGGAAAAACCAGGTTGGACTACTCTGTGTAGCACATGATCTAATGGAGATCTGCATCGTTTGCTGGTTATGCCATTTGATCTGTAGTTTTAAAGAAATGTTTTAAAGCTCTGTCTTCTGTGGCAGAATCTTTTTAATTATGAAAATGGACTTCTTCATTTGGATTGATGGAATAAGTAATTTCCCAATAATTTATATATAAACCTCTGTATACAATACACTGAAGCTGCTCTTCAGCGTTAGAAGTTAATTGTGTTTTACTTTTATCTTTTAGGTTTGTAGATCTCATTTACTTCAAGTGATTTATTACAGCTTGGTTATCAACATCTTCTCATTTGGTGTTTTTTTTCTTTTTTTTTTTTGTCTTGTGTTGTGCGTTCCCCATCTTTAAGGCATATTTGCGTTTGCTGTGCTGTGCAGTCAACCAGTGTCAACACTAATTTGCATGCCCATCACGCAAATCTTTGAATAAACTACTAGTTTTAGACAGAGTAAGAACTTCTATACTGAAGAAGACGTGTGCTTTTGCAGCCAGTTGGTCTTTTCCAAATAAAAGAGCAACTCTCCGTAAAGGCCTGAAATGACTGCTTCCTTTGTGCATCAATAGCAAAGATAAATTTTGATTTTTCTGTTGGGTAGTGACAAACTAACCTTCATCCTGCCTCGTTGTCTCTCTCTTTGGCTCTCTTGTTTCATTCCTCTCTCCCCTGTGCTCTCGGCCTCAGCGTTGGCCGCCCAGGTTTATGTGTGTGTGTGTGTGTGTGTGTCTGAATTTGTGTGCATGTGTGTGTCAGCGGATCAAATGCACTCTGTGAGACAAAGCATGACGGCAGGATGCTCTACGACTCTGTCATCTCACTATGGGTCACACACACATGCACACGCTCGCACGCGGACCGGGTCTCAGAGGGGGGACTGCACACAGAGACTGCCATCCCCGCACACACTGATCAAAACAATGTTTTTGTCAGAAGAGAACTCTTTCATGGGACACACACACCGCACACAGAGGCGTCGGAGACCTCTCTCCATGCCCTTGTTCCGGACAGACCAATTATCTCTCTGCACCTCACTATTCTCCTCCTCTGTTTTCTCTGTGTCGCTCACTTTCACTCTGGTTCTGTCATTTTTTTTCCTCTGTAGCCACTCTTATGCCCAGCCTGTAATCTATTGACCATTAATTAGATTCAAAAGTTTCGTTTTGAAGAAAATAATGTCATCATTGACATCATGTACTTAAGGACCCCTCGCACACATACAAATGAAATGAAATGACATGCAATAGAGCACAACAGATGCAAACTTGATTTCATACAAATGAACTCTTATAACATAACTGAGATAATTAAGTTAATCATAATATATTGAAGGGAATATTTTTAAACATTGTGTACAGGTGACCTGTTGGTTAGAGAAACTAACCATCAAAGATAGCAGGCCATCCTGGCTTCACATTAGCAGTGTTGTGTATGTGTTATGTGTGCATTTATGCTGCAGTGCACCTACTGCCAGCATGGTCTTTTTGCATGGTGATACATTAAGCAGTGGTCATAAATACCATTTTGTGTATTTAAACATCTAACGTATTGACCACACACTTGTAGGACAGTGAAATGTTTACTGTTGCTGATATCTTTGCAACAGTTTAATGAGTAACAAATGTTTTGGTGATGTATTTTTCCCTGACTTTCCCCTCACACATGAAATACAGAATCCATGTTGAAACTCTAGATAGTGCATGAACGCTGCACGGCTTGAGCCGCTGTTAAGTCGTGCATGTGATTCAGATAAGTGTGCATGCTTTAAATGCTTAACATTGGAGCAAGAATAAAAATCTTGATTTTTTTTTTTTTTTTTTTTTTTTTTATGTATGCAGTACACGCAAGCAAGGATAGCAATTTCATTTTAGAGCTGAGGGAGGGCACTGATGGTGGTGGCAGTGGGGTGGTCATGTTTTAGTGTGCTCTGAACCTTGTGCTGTCATTTAAAGTGTCATGTTTTCTCGCCGGATTCTGATCTCTCTACTTGACCTAACTGAAACTGAACAGCGTGCCTTCAAGAAAACACACAAGAACTATCAAACACTATTCAGCACCACAGCAAGAGAGCAGGGTTTGTGTCTTTGTGATGCTAAAATTGAAGGTGCGTATTATTCCAGAACACTGGTAAAAGATGGAGGAGCTTACCTGAGTCTTTCGGCCTCTCTCTCTCTGAGTCCTGCTTTGTTCTCTATGTTGCTTTCTCTTCATGGTGCCATTATAAAACAGTTTCACAAAAACTTCCCTCTTTTCGTATGAAGACTTTATTAAACTACCTTTAAACTTTCAAAGGAACGCTTTGTGTTTTTTGATACACAAGACATGGAACAAAACACTATAAGAAAGCAGAGTGTGGTGGACAGTGCTTGGAAAGGTTTTCCAACACAATTTCTGTGAATACTTCATGTACAACATATTCACTCATGTAAAATAATATTCTCAGGTTCCCAGCCATATATTCGGGTATAACTTTTTTTAATTTCATGATTTCCACCTTCTCTCACCATGCCATCAGTAGCCTCTAAAATGCTGATTTGGATAATTTTTCTAAATTAATTTATTTGGTATTTAAAAATCTTAATAAAAAAAATTATTGTGAATATAATTAGTTGGAGTTGTATCATAATGTTCTTTTATACAAAACTCTGCCAATTTTTTTACCCTCTTTAAGTGCTTTACAAGCCTCTTCACACACACTTGAAGAGCACGCCTGTCATAAACACTGTAACAAACCCAGCAGCACCCTCAGAGGCGACGTCGTACCACCACCGCGCCGCTCTTCAGTCTTAAACATTTAGCAATTCAGTTCCCATCGATAAACTATATTTAGTGTGAAAAAGCAAGACGAAACAAAAAACTCTGAAATGTGGTGAATAAATAGCACCTGGTTTGTATTGAAAAGACAGATGGATTACTTTAGTAGTAATTACCACATAAATAGAAGAAAAACTTAGCAACTTCACTTTATTGTTTGCAAAGTGGGAGTTTCTCTGCTTTTGTAGGTGCAGTAACTTTTTGGCAACCGGCATTAAAAAAAAAGAGAAAAGGAAAAAGTCTCTTCCTAAGACCCCGGGATCCTGGTAACGAGCACATCATTTTGTGCATGTAAAGGTAGCTGATGTTTGACCAACCTCTCTGATCCTGGCAGCATGGGAGAGTGTGAGGCAACTTCTGAGGAGAACCTTACCCCCACTGACGACAAGAGCTTTAACATGCTTTACTTCAGCACCGCCACCCACCACACACACACACACACACACACAAAACCACACTGAGATCACTGACTCGTAGGCATTACTTTCAGTACAAACCTTGGTTTCTACCTGTGCTTTTTCTGCATTTGTATTTGTCACTTTCTGCCATTTGTTTCTCTCCTATTAAATATAGATCTGTACTTTTAAGACCTGCAAGTGATGACGAAAGTACGAAACAACTGAATAACTGGTGCTGCTGCACCACCCTCCTCCTCTCCTTCTCTCTACCTCGTTCTCTCTGCGTGTCTCTCTCCCTGTGACTCTCTCCTGCTGCTTCAATCTCCTAGTAAATGATAATGAACCTCTATCTGTCTCAGTATGTCTTGGACACACTGGCGCCCCACACAACCATGCAGCCTTTGAGGTTCGTGTGTGTTGAAAGGGGTTGTTTAGGGATCGGGACCATGGAGTACGCCATCTCATCCACATAAGCCCATGTGGCACCCACCCCACACACACACACTCCCCCACAGCTATTGAGACAGGATTAGGGCACCCTTGTGCTGGCCTTTGAGGCATAACAAGATAGGAATCTTTGTGTGTGTGCGCGCATGTGTCTGTGTGTGTGTTTTAGTGTGTATGGGTGTCATGGATGCATGATTGAAGACATTATTAACCCTGCGATCCCCTGCAGCTCCGCAGCTGAAGTTTTACGGACTGTTTAAATGTGTGTGTGTGTGTGTGTGTGTGTGTGTGTTTGGGTGGTTCGTGCTTACGGGGTATGAGATAAGTGTCAAAAAAGGGAAGAAGCCGCAGATTGTGTTCTCTGTGAAATCAAGTGTGTGTATATGAGTCAGGGTGTGTGCAGCTCCACAGGGGTCGCAGATTGGCCCACAGAAGACACCATCTGATGTCTCCGGGCAGTACAGTCCCATGGTGCGTGTGTGTGTCGCCCCACGCAGTGTGTGTGGGCAACTGAGGTGTTGGTCCTGTATGGTACACTGGTGATAAGGACAACAGGCAGGAGACTAGATCATCGGGAGGTGTACATGTGTGTTTGTATTTATGACGCCCACCTTCATCTGGCCTTTCACCGTGGGTGCAGTGATGTCACTCATGCCGCCTTAAAATAGACCAAAATATGTATGAAGGTTGTGCATGCTGTCATGTGTTTGTGATAAAGACATTTGATCATAACTGAAAAGAATTTTAGCTTTTGAAGTATGAAGACCAACGTGTCATGCAAATTAATTTGAGCTGTTTTTAAAAAATTGATCAGCAAAGGTCATAAATGTGTTACTTTATTCTAAAGCAACGAATGCTTTCTACATTGATGACACAAATAATTTTTTATAAAGGTGACAGTACCTGCTGCATGTAGCACGTCTACATACTAAAGAAGAAATAAGAAATGGCAAATGTGAAGCATGTTGGTGAACTGGAGCTCACGCAGATTAATTAATCCATGAGACATGGACTTCTGTGGCAGGGATGCAAGAGGGCATGGAGTGAGGGATGGGCAGAGGGATGGATGGCAAAGTAACTGCGCTAAAGGAGGGCAGTTATCGAGGACAGAGGGAGGGGTAGATCATCCGCAGACCAGGTGGGGGAGGAAAGGCGATTACCAGGTGGGCCAGACACAGTGCTGGGTTTTGTGAGTCGAAAAATCACAAGCAAAAGGCACATTGTAACAATCGGCACCCTTAAATTTACCAGGATATTTTCTTTTTTCCTCAAACAGCTTTTACTCCCCTCCCTCAAACAGCTTTTATTTGCCCCCCTGAAAAAAAAAAATGAAACAACACTTTTTACATTTTCTCTGAGGTCTCACTGTCGGGATAGATGGGGCAAATTAAGTCAGTTGAAGTTGAAGTGCGTCGCTCCTCCTCAGCAGCAGTCTTTGTTGTAGCTCCGGAAGGAGACAGTAACATTTGTATTGGCAGATTCTTTCATAGAGCCATTTTTGATATTTGTTTTTCATGTTTCTAGTTTTTATAACTTAATGCCATCACTGATGCACAGAAGTTTCTTCTTTTTGTATATCGTCACACGGGAACTTATTTGGTGACTGAAAATATGTCTTAAAAACTCATGTCATGTGCTTCTGTTTTTACGTTGTTTAATCCTGCCCTCACTTGCGTGTTTGTCTCCTATTTGCAGAAGAGGGCATCAATCATGAGTGCAAGCTGTGTAACCAGATGTTTGATTCACCTGCCAAGCTGCTTTGCCACCTGATAGAGCACAGCTTCGAAGGCATGGGAGGTACCTTCAAATGTCCCGTCTGCTTCACAGGTGAGACACACACCTGTCTTCAAGGACAATAAATTGTGCAGTCTGTTTTGCATTAAAAAAACATACACAAACGTAGAAATGCTTTGTGAAAAACAAATGATATATTCTGTCATATCAGGACATATTTTAAAAAATCATCTGGACTTACCAGGACTTTCTCATTAAAACCCCAGATTGGGGAAGAATGTGGTCTCTGTTCATTTTACAGCTTGAAGAAAGTCTTACCTTAAATCTCACTGCTGCCGCCTGCACACATGGCTCAGAAATTTCCAGGTTTTGTGCAACATATGTCCAGTTTATCCCCTGTAACATTGATGCCTGCAGGTGGGAGTGTTATTGCTGCACTGCTGAAGAAATGCTGCTGAAGCTCCAGCAAAAGGCTAACACTAAAACACCTCAAACTCATCAAATCCTCCTCTTTTCTGCATCCCTCTATCAGTCTGGTTCCTTCCCTCAGTTGTTGAGTTTGTCTTGTGTTGTGTGCCTACCCCCCAGGTGCACAGCAACGCTTTAAACTTTAACTCTATTCCTCCGTGGCTTATGAATTAGTAAGATGGGCACCGCTCCTGTGGGAAGGCTTAATAATTCAGCACTTACACACAGTGAAAACCAAAAGTTTACTGAAACAAAAGGGAGAGAAAGAAAGAAAGGGGGGAGAAAAGTGCATGAGGCAACCTGGGAGCGGAAGTTAAAAAAGAGGAGATAATTTATTGATAAATATCACATGTTCTGCTGAGCAAAGCGCCTCCTGTTTTCTCTTCTCTTTTCTCTTAATTCTGGCCCACATGCTGATCAGCCTCATTTGCTTTGTCTTTGTTTACGTCTGTGTGTGCTGGTGATTTGTACTGAGCACGCAATTACCATGTGGCTAATCTTTATCTTGTAGTGTCCTTTTTCATTGTCCACAGTGTTTGTAGACTGGAGCCTAACAAGGCTGCAGCTAAGAGGAAACTCCAGTTTTTCTATGTGTGGAAGTCCCTCACCCTTCCTCATACTGTCAGTTGTAGTTCTTAAAGTGGCACATTTCTTCTGAAAATGATTAGACTGTCGTTCAGAGCGAGGCTGCTTATGGACACCACCTCCATCTGTTTTGGATTGTTAATGCCTTCACGTTTATTATGTTATTGACTTTGTCAAATTAACTTGAAGGGATTTGTTCTTCTTCCAGTGTTTGTGCAGGCCAACAAGCTACAGCAGCACATTTTTGCCGTGCACGGTCAGGAAGACAAGATCTACGACTGTTCTCAGTGTCCGCAAAAGTTCTTCTTTCAGACAGAACTACAGGTAGGACACTTTTTGTTTGTTGTTGCCTAAGTGTCTTGTCTGTCCATGGACTTTGTAACCCAAAATCATCTCACTATTTTGTTTCCACTCTCCCTTCAACATAAACTCATTTTCCTCAGAAGCTCCTCCCACAACCACCATGTAACAGAATCTCTTTATTTTCTCTTATCTGCCAAATCTGCCATCACTCTCTTTCCGTCTCTCCTCACGAGGTCTCAGAAGGGTTCTGGCAAGCTTTGTGTTCTTAGGATTTAAATACATTATGTGTTTGTGTGTGTGCTTGTGTGTGTGTGTGTGTGAGAGAGAGAGTGTGTGACAGAGAGAGAGTGTATGTGAAAGAGAGGAATGCACATAAGTCTCACCCCAGAGTATGTTGTGGGCCAGCTGTGGTCCGGTCTGTGATGGTTTCTGCTGTAGTCCATCTCTCCTAGCTCTCTGGAGGCAGAATAGTGCTCTCTAAAGTCCTCGACTCCAACATTCGTGGCGGTAAAAATGGAGTGGACGCTATGTGACATCTAAACATTTGGATACTAGATTATTGTTAATTCTTAGATAGGCCTCTATGAGTCTGACAGGATCAGTGAGGTTGAGAAAAAAATATGTCTACCACCTATTCATTTAAAGGTCTGGAGTGGAAAAAGATATGTTGTTTTTATCAAACTGTAGAATGTATTTTTCAAAGAACATTTTTGTAATTGTAAAGCTAATAAATATGTACAATCAGTGAAGTGAGCCTGAGTTGGAAGCTCAACAAGTTTTGAAGTCAACAAAAAGTGAGACTTTTTTTTTTTTTTAAAGTGACTTTAACCAGAAATTGCACAACAGTGGAAGACTTAAGCAAATGTACGCTACTAATATCAGCTATATTTAAATATACTAATAAAATAATTTCAATTACAGATTTACCAGTAATCAACCAAAACTAACTCACCTGACCTGCTGTCTCTCTCCTTTAAGTAGACATGGACTTGTAGTGGGTTCTGTAATCAAACACATGAAATGAGATCATTGCAGAGGCAGTAGTCCTTTGTTGACTTCTCATTGCTATTTTAATTGTGTTATGAGCCCCAAACCTCCACTCTGCTGTAATCTGGAGTTACTAGCACCTCCTCAGGCAGTCTTGAAATTTGGGGATATGTTTCTAAAGGAAGCTATGAGGAAAATATTTTGCAAATATTCATCTCATTGGAAGTAAATCCCATAACACGTGCTTCCTCTGCATTGGGTGTGCCGTTGTACCTTCCTTCATCCTGTGGTCAGAACAGATACACTGCAAGGCCTCTAGTCTGTAGCTCTTCAGTGCACTGCCAGCACCTAGAAGGTTGGTTTTTACAGTATTGAGTTCAGTACAGAGGTCTATGATGCCCACATGAGCCTAAGTGAGAGCTGAGCAGTAATCCACATTGGGTTATATCTGAACAAGAGGTCTAATTCGTGAGGCTTTACGTGAGGTCATTGATGGCACATCATCTCCAAACTGTAATCTGTCAAAACTATAGAGGCCTTTCACATTTTTCTGTTATTGTTTTTTGTTTTGCTTTTGTAAAAGAAGATGGAAACTTGAACATAACAGTATGAGCCCCAAACCAGAAAAAGGGATATTTACTGTTAGATGGTGCATTGAATAATGTAATGATGGTAATAATAATAATAATTCAGGTGATTGTAAAAAGGCCAGCTCCAGTCACCCCACACAAACATGCCCACTCAGTCCAACATTTAAAATGGCAGTGATATAGTGCCAGAGGTAGTGGGCATATGGCTGGCCAGTCCATTTAACAGCAGGGTGACCGCTGGACCCTGTCGGTTAATGTCCACACACGGGCAACACACACAGCTCACGTACGCTCCTGCTACCCTTCATCACTACTCTGTCACTGTTTGACCAAGTCACAACCACTTCACAGAATGATAAACTGAAAAACCCATGGGGGGAATCACTGCTTTTTTATTTGTAGCAAGAAGCGGTAAACTACGTGTATTATGCTACTGGTTTGCTCTGCTATTTAAAAAAGTATACATGTACATATGTTTCTGGCTGTGAAAATACCAAGAAAGAAACATTACAGTTGTTGTTTTGTCCCATAGAGTTGGCACAGGAGACAGTTCAGGACTGCAGACAAGTCAGTCCACTACCTGTACCCTCTTCTTCCTCAGCTATTCCTTTGTAATGTGGTTTTTACAATGTCTTGCTGAAAAATGCATGGATGTCCCCGAAAAAGATGTCTTGAAGGCAGTGCATTTCTTTAAAGTTTCTTACTTTTCTGTGTCAGTGCTGACATCACAGAACTGAAAATGACCTTTTCCAAGGACACTGATACAACCCTGTAACACCTCAGAGCTTTGTTTTGGACTTTTTTGCTGATAACAGTCCGGACGGTCGTTTTTGTCTTTTGTCCGGAGCACACACCTCCCATTTCTTCCTATAAAGATCATGACATACTGATTTGTCTGACTACAACACTTGTCTCCACTGTGTGACATCCAGCCCAGATGACTCAGAGCCTAGAGATGTCCATGTGATCTCTAAAGCAAGTCCTGGGTCTTCCCTGACATCCTCCTCCCTCAGGACGTGAAGGATGCACCTCACCTGGATGGTGTCTGGCATCCTGGTTATTGTATTAACATCACCTGCTTGATATGGCATTGTGGGGTTTTTTTTTCATTTGTTTGTTTTTATTCTGCATGTTTGGCCATCTGTGCATGATGTACCCTGCCTCTGGGCTCCAGCCTCAACATGACCCTGAGCAGGATAAAGCTGATGTGGAAAAGGGATGGATGGACTGTTTTCTTTTCTGTTTTGCATTTTCCAAATCAAGCAAACTTCTTCTGGTTCGGGGTTGTATGTCCTTATTGACCATGTTGCAGCAATGTGTACGTGGCTGTATCTATCTTGTTAGTCTGAGGCCCTGGCCCCAGTGTGTGTGTGTGTGTGTGTGTGTTAGTGAGTGAAAACTTGCAGACCAAGCCTGACCTTCCACAGCTCCATGGCCCCGTGGGAGGGCTCTCTAAGTGGGCTAGACACACAGAGCGACCAGGGGAGATGGAGAGCTAAAACCACGGAGGTTAATGCAAGTGTGAGCTGTAATTGCATGTGTCTGTGCCTGCACGTTCTCTGCCAGAGAACTGGGTATTTTGTGTGTGCATGAGTGTTTTAACTAGGTGGAGATAGATGAAGAAGGCCGGCTGGCCAGCTCGGAAAAGGCTTTGGCCTCTATCAAGCCCTCAGAGGGACCATATGATGTCCAGCTCAGACACACAGACCCAGGGGTCACTGCAGTATATGGACGCGCTGCTGCATTTCCCTTCTGATTTCACTCTTTCAGCCCCACTTTCCATCTGTGTCTCTCCCTTTGCATACAAAGTTCTCACTTTCCCTCTCCATCACTCGCCTTCACATCTTTGCATCTATTTCTTACACACACATGCCACAGTTTTGACTTGCTCTCTTCCCATCTCCCTCTCCCTCTCTCTCTGACTCCCCCCGTTTGTCCCAGAAGAACCAGCCCCTATGCATATTTTAGCCCCTCTCCTCTCTTCCTCTCTTCTGTGCCTCTCCCCAGTGTCCCATAAATAGTGCAGACGTAAGCTGGTAAATAAGATATGTTTTGGTGTGTGTCTGCACGTGTGTATGTGTGGGTGTGTAAATAAGAAATGCTGTGGCCCTGATCAGTGAGGTCCTTCCGGATCTCCCTCTGCCTTAGCTCCCAGACTTCAGAGACTTTTCCATTTTCACTTTAGCTGCACTTTTTCCTTTCTTTCTTTCTTTCTTTCTTTCTTTCTTTCTTTCTTTCTTTCTTTCTTTCTTTCTTTCTTTCTTTCTTT
>JAOWBL010000021.1:13577248-13608520 GCA_028564865.1 Zenarchopterus dispar | reverse complement strand
TCTTTCTTTCTTTCTTTCTTTCTTTCTTTCTTTCTTTCTTTCTTTCTTTCTTTCTTTCTTTCCTTCTTTCCTTCTTTGTTTCTCTTTCTTTCTTTCTGTCTTTCTTTTTTCTTTCTTTCTTTCTTTCATTCTTTCTTTCTTTCACAAATATTGAACGGTCAAAAAAGCTGATATGTAAAATGTTGAGTGAAAGTAATGTTTTTCCATGAACAACAAATCTTTACTTTTATTAAACATTCAATATAACACTTAATTATATGATTTGTAAATGCTATAAATACACAGTGTAGTGTTATTATGCAACACATTTTTTGTTTTGTTTTGTATAATTGTTTCTCTCCTGGGGAAGAATCTGTCCAACACTTTTCTTTCTCTGATAGTTGTGTTATTGTTCACATTGTTTGTGGCCCTCCAGGGGGCGCTGTTCTGCAGTTCTGGCCAGAACTTTAGCCATTCCTCTTGCACTGCTCCTTTTTTTCTGTCTCTGTGTTTGCTGAGCTGCACCATTTCCTTTAACTGTGGTAAATATTTAAACACTGCGAAATAGTCGTCACTGGTCAGATGAATAAATGGATGCATGTGTGGGAGGGTTTGTTGATCATTTGCACGTCTGCACAATCGGGAAGATGGGAAGTTTTCCGTCTTGGAAAAATTAATACAAGCTATAACCCACTCGTACAGGACTGGATGCAAAGTTGCATGAGTTGATGGAAAAACATGAAAACTGAGCATTTAGGAAGCAAACACAAGAGGAAAAAAAGAAAATCCGATTACAGATAGAAAAACAGAGAGTTTTATTTATCTATTATGCAGATTACTCAGAAGTTTTGGTTTGAGTTTAAGATACTATCCATCACAGATGCTGTATTAGTATCACATCAGGAGTCTGCTTTCAGCCAGCAACCTCGTGCAGCAACATCAATAACCTCTGCGGCTGCTGCATATTGTCTCTACCTGGAAAGTGAAGGAGGAATTCACAAATGTGCTCGTCAATGAGAAAGCAGTGAATGAAAGCCACGTCGTGGTTGTGAATGGTGTGCTCAGCAGATGTGTGTGCTGCCTGCTATTGGGAAGAACACATGTGCAAAATGAGCTGTGTTTTATTCTATGAATAATGTTGTCTTTGTCTGAGTCTAAGAGCCTCTGTCTCTCTCTAACTGAATTATGGAGGGATGTGGATGAACTAGCAATAAAGTGTGTGTGTGTGTGTGTGAGGGGCGGAGGGGGGGATCGCTAGTGTCTGGGTGTTGCTCTCTGTTGTAAGCACTGTGTCAAGTCATAGTGTGTACTCCGTGATCCATGTATCCCTCGTCTGTGTGTGTGTGTGTGTGTGTGTGTGTGTGTATATGTGTGTGTGTGCATGAATTTGATCCGTAGATCCCTGTGGCTTTCCAGGGGAGCGTACTCAGCTGCCCCACTGCTCACTGGGAGACTCTGTGTTATTAGAATGGGGACCTGGGACTCACACATACACACACACACACACACACACATGAATGTATTCTTACCTCCCCAAATCCACAGACTTGAAGGGTTTTTTTTTTTTTAGAAGTAAGACAACAAAAAGAAGCGAAAAGGGTTACCAAACAAAAGATGAAGAGCTAGTCTGCACAGATTATCCAACATCACAGCAAGTATTCTTTTTTTTTTTAAAAAGATGTTTGAAAATGTATGATGAATAAAGGCAAAATCACTTTCAACATTTTAATAAAAAGGTGCAAAAATAAAGCATGAACAAGCATTGTGGCTGTTGCGAGAAACATCTCGCAGACTTTCCCCTCCTTCTGACCACCTGAGGACAAATTGCATCCGTGGCTGTTAACACTGCTGGAACTGTGGCAGTCTTCATCGTTTCACACTGAGAATGCAAAGCACATTCTGTTCATGTTGCATTTAAATGGAAGAAAGAAAATCTCAATATGGGACCAGTTAATCATTTGAAAGTTTTCATATTTATGTGTTTTGAATACACCTGTGTGTGTGTATACAAACCAGTGAAAAGTAGTTACTTTTGAACAAAAGATGGATGTACGCACACAAAGGCAGATGGGGAGATGGAGGAGGAGGAGATGAGCAGAATCAGGAATTACACTGTTCGAGCCAACACCTGGAGGGTTTCTAACAGCTTGGACCGTGTTCCTGTCATTCCGGGTGTGTGTGTTGGTGTGTCTGTGTGTGTGTGTGTATTTTGTGTTTGTGACAGGTGAACAGAGGCAATGTGTCATAGAGTGGGATCGGCTCTGCATGGTGTGTGTAGTGTGTCCTGCCAAAATACACTCTGTCACTGACTGCACTCACTTGTTTGACTCTGCAAACTTGATCTGTGACATTTGTTGTGTGTTTTATGTTTTTTCCATCACACTTTGATCACCTTCCTATTAATGTGACATTCCTGTTTGCTTGAGGCTGCTAAGACCTGTACTGTCACTTGCTTAGCTGAGTGTTAAAGTTTATCCAGGTGTTAAAACACCTGTGTGGTATGAGAAGTCATGTGATCATTCGAACCCTTTTGCGCTGTCGTTGGTAGGAGTGTCTTAACCTGCAGCTTGATCTCAGTTGTTGTGTGCTCAAAAGAATTCAGCCACTCGCTGTCTGTTTAACTTCGTGTTTGCATAAACTTGATAACATGTACAATTTAATTAAAGCTGGAGTCATTTCTTTGACATAAGAATGTATGTGTTTTACCTTACACATTTTTAAAAAATATATTTTCCATGATTTAGGCCCGTGAAGTGGTGAAGGTTCCTCTGAAAGTGTCAGTGTATGTCAATATTTATGATTCAAGCACAATCCAGAAGATGAGATGGCTGAGCTGACATTATGTCAGCATCTCTTTCGAACACTTTATTGATCACAGTAGTCAATGGATGTCCTTTATTTATTACAGTGGATAGATGGATGGGTTATCAATTTAGTGGACGGAAAAACGTAATTCATGTAGGCTGTACTGATTCAGCTCATAATGACACTCTAGTGTACAGCCAGTTTCCTGAACCTTAACTGCAGGTCAGCAGAACCTCATGCTTCAACTTGAGGTCCAGGTGTGTATTAAAATTCAAAATGCTCTGCTTTAGAGAGTACTGTGTTAGACCACAGCTAAGTTTGCTGCATGATAATAGACGTTTCAATGAACCTGATGTAATCACTCATCCGTCATGATCCAATAGCAAGTGGCGACTTTGGTTGTGAACGTAAGTAAATATATCAGCTGGGTAACAGATAGTACATGAGCTGTCCTGCTTGAGTTTCTGTATAATCACAAATACATTTTCCTCGGATACTCCTGAGTCGTATTTACTGCAGAATATTTCACTGCCATTTCGATAATCTTTAGTTATATAACAGATGTGATATGAGACATGTAAAACGAACATTAGATGATAGATTTGTGATGTCATAAAGCTTAACCTCTCATCTCTGCTGATAAAAGACTGTAACCTTTTAAACTCTGACATTTTCATTGTGAACAGTTCTGAAGAGCAATATCTCCTCCCAATGAACCATAAGTTTACAACCTCTGGCGTTCTTCATTCACTTGGATGCTTGTGTGGAACCACGTCAGTAGATGCAGTGTTGCTCTCTAGGTGTTTATGGTCTGACCTCAAATGTCCCAGACCACATCTCCTGAGTTCATTCACCTATTTATGAACCTTAAAAAACAAGAAGCTAACCAGATGAGTTATAGGAAACATGAGATGCAGCGTCTGCCTTTGTGGAGGGTTTGTCTCATGAATCATGTTGTCATGATTTTACGTGATTTTTCATTTCAGAACATAAATGTAATATTCTTTCTATCATATCAGTTGAAATAATGTAATACTTAATTGTTCTGTAACTTCTTAGAGGAAGATTAAAATATATACATAAAAGTTTTCCAGAGGGTTTGAATGTTTTTTTTTCTTGGGAACGATTTTCACTATCAAAGTTGGAACGTTTATTATCAGACGAAGCTTAATGGGTCAGAGAGCCTTCACTCCAGAACCTGAGTCTGCAGATCGGCCATGTAACCTTCCCTCTTTTTTGTCTCTCTCTTCCTCTGGATACTTTTTGTTCATCAAATATCTTCTGCGTATAACTTCAATGATCTCTCACCCTTCTGTCGGTCATTAATTCATCTACTCTTACACCCCGATTGTTTACCACCACACCACCATTGATAACTCCAACCTGTTCCTCCTTCACTCAGCTGTTAGTTTACATCCAGGTCATTAAGCCTTTCTGTCACTTCAGAGTGCATGAAAATGAATGTATAAATGAATAAGTCTGCACCCCAGGGACTTATGGGGATTAAGTGTGTGAAGTTGAATCACACATTTATGCATGTGTGTAAGTACATCATATCTATGCATTATTTCTCTGAGGATAACTTCTACATTATGCACAGAGTTATAGTGTTTAGTGCACATTTTCCAGGCTACACCATGTGTCTCAACATAACAACATGTCTCAAATGTCCGATGTGAGTCGTGGTGAATGTTGTTCCTTCTGCAGGAGGTGAGGTCACTTCCGAGTTTGTGTCCCACCGTTCAGTGAGCCAACTTCAGGAGATTCACTCACGTTTGTGTTTGACGTTGTGTTCGTGGGTGTCTGTTCCCGTCATGCTGTGAGTGTATTTTGGGTTTTGTTTACCGGTCCAAACCTGGCTGGTTGAGGCAGTAGCGACAGGAGAGGGGAAGTCCCCATGGGAGACAGAAAAGGAGGGGGGCTTCTTCAAACAGGACATGGAGAGGAAGGCGTGGGTCCTCCACGATCCAAGATTGCATTTATTTTTTAGAGAATGTGATCGGGTATTGTTGTCTACAATTGGTGGAAAAGACACAGAGAGACAATGGGGACACAGACGGACAGAGACAAATGAAAGTCTTGGAGGGGAGTAGGGAATCCGTGTCGGCGGGATGTTAAGGGCAGGGGGTGCGTTTATTTTTGAACTACTCCCGAGGCAGCATCCTGTCCTGGACGGGTGGGGCTAAAGACAAGCCAGGGAGCAAGGGAAGAAGGCTAAGACAGCCCATCTGCTCGTCGCAGACACACACACGGACACACACGCAGACCTAAACGTGCTCATGCTGTTGGAAGAGTTTCAACTCCGGGCTATAAATACACTGAACCCAAAGAAGACCACAGGGCGACTGAGGTGATTTTTCATTTGGTGGTAAAAACAGCAATGGAGAAGGAACATCCACACTTTCACACATGTATTTGACACAGATTCACACACTGACAGACGCTCAGTGACTCGTATAGACACGCACACATGCACACACACACGGCCGGGCGGCATCGTTCCAGCAGCAGCACTTCCTCTTCCTGTGCCTGAGACTCAGCACCTGCACTTCAAGGTGTAGTTGTTGCATCATCACAGAATGACCAAGTTTGTGTTTGCTGACTTATACCACAAAAAATAAAATAAAAAATATTGTTCGTATTTAACAGTAACTGATGCAGTGAGTAGCTTCATCAATAAGATTGTGAAAAATCTTTTCCGTGGTCTTAGTGTTTTTGTCCAGTTTAGGACCAGAGTGTCTGAAATCTGCATGTCCCTGCTTTGCAGCGAGGGCTGGCTAGCCATATCAGTGACTGCATGCATGCACAGACACACTCGTGCATATTAAAGGTGACAGCGGTGCTCCTCCATTGCTCTGAAACAGCCAGTAGCATCATTGCCACAATACAAATACACATTTTTGTGTGTAATGCAGCAGTGAGCGAGAGAAGCAGGACAAATTGGATTTTCTCTTATCTCCATCTTTTGCTTTATTCTATCGTCGCCGTCTCCCTATCCCCATGAGACTCTGTGTGTCTGTGTCGGGCATTGTGTGTTGTTGTCTTCTGTTTTTTTTTTTTTTCCTCTTGGCATTACATGCATGTGCTCTAAGCTGCAAGTGTAAGTCAGTGAATCTATTCCTGAGTGTCAGAGTTGCGCATGGGTAATGCGACAGGGCCATATTTCCCCTGAGTCCACGGCTCTGCAGGCTTTAGCCTCACTCTCTCTAAGCAGTTTAGGAAAAACAATGACAGGCCTCAGTATTGACTGGTCTGGTCTGGCTGTTCTTACCACAGCGCACACACCCTCTGCTCTGAAAACTGTATAGAATCGCTGAAATAAAGCTCAAACTGGGGGTCATATTCACTTTTATTCAGGACATGAGAAACCAGCAGCCAAGCTCATTAGAAAGGCCAGGTTCAAATTAAGCACATTAAAGCGGTTATATGCACTTTTTGACTAAAGAAAGATTCAAGCTGCTGCAGAGAAACTTTCAAAAGATTTTCTTAATTAAGGAAAAGGCTTTATTAGCATTTAGTGCATCGTAAGAGATTTTAACAACCCTGAAGTTCAATATTCCTGCTTATACACATGCTGCTTAAATTGTTATCTCACAAAAACAAAATACTAATTTGGTCAGATAAGAAGTTAAAACAGCTTTTCTTATATCTACAACACAATTTAGTCCAAAGACCTTAAGCTCTATTTCCACTTGAAACACTCTTGCTTTGACCATAAAACACTGAAAAGAGTTTGGCTGCTGATTTTTTTTAATTTGATTTTTACCAAATGTGTCAGTCACTTTTGATCATGATTGATCTTTTTTTTTTTCTCAAAGATGTTTCACCACAACCCTTCCAGGTTTGAATTGTGTGTTGGTCAGCTTTTACCCAACTTCAGTAGTTTCATTGCAGTTTTTTTGTCTTTTGTTTACATGATTAACTCCAATAATTGGAGACCCCTGAAACAGAGGAATCTTTTCCACAACCACACAAGGTCTTCTTGTTTTAAGGAATGAGAAGTCACTCACTGTATCATTTAATGTTAAATAACTTGTGGAAGCTGAAACTCACTGTCGTATATGTCCACTTACAGCCTCTTACCTAGAATGTTAGCTTAGTTAATCTGCCTCTTCTTTTTTTCCATCCAGACTTATATTAAACACTGGGCCTCAGTCTCAGTCCCCCTCTCCCACACTTCTCTCGCCTTCTTCTGTCACCCATTTTTTTTCAGAATATATCAATTACTCTGCTGCAGAGGGGATGCCACACTGTGACACACTCACACTGATCGATTTCAGTCCTGCATAATCAATATCAAGCCCCCAACAACTTCATAATCGTAGAGAAGGTAGCAGGAGGTACAAACGCACACCAGCGGTGTGTGTTTGTGTGCATTTGTGTGTCTCTCTCATGAAAGGAGTCAACCATCTATCGGCGGTTCTCCTCTCATCTGCTGGGCTATATCCAGTTGTCGTCTGCAGTTCCGTGAGTTCCTCCAGGGAGTGACCGCGGCCTCCCTCCCTCCCCCCTCTTTCTCCATCCTTCTCCATGTACAAATCGATTCGGTAGCAGTTGGACCTGGAGAACCTGAGGGAAAACAGACGCATACTTTCCCTCTCTGGTTCCTTTTCCTTCCTGCAGTAGTTTTCTTTCCGTGATATATCCTCTTCTTTCATTCATGCTTCTAATGCCCAGTTTTAGAGGTCATGCTTGAGACAAGTGCGTAGAGACTACAACCCAACATCGATTGTT
Organism: Zenarchopterus dispar; assembly: GCA_028564865.1. NCBI lineage: Eukaryota > Metazoa > Chordata > Actinopteri > Beloniformes > Zenarchopteridae > Zenarchopterus > Zenarchopterus dispar. The sequence goes on along the minus strand of JAOWBL010000021.1, from coordinate 13,601,002 downwards.
CTCCGTTAGGAAGCTGGGCACAAGCTCCGTGGTGCGTGGCCAGATAGAGAAGAATGAGCCTGACCTCTTCTGGCAACAAGAGGAAACGCTGGCAGCCCGATTGGCGGTGGAGCGGAGAACCAGAGGATGAGTGAAAGTGATAGAGTGAGAGGCAGCAGAAAGAGGAGCGTTTTCTATCATAATGGGGTCAGTGGCTCCCAGTGAGATCTCCCTCCTCGCCGCAGAGGCCTCCACACAAACACTCACAAAAAGAGACACTGTCCTGTTCGTTGTTTTCCTCATTTCCTCACCCCTGCATGTGGCGAGCGTGCGCGTGGGGAGGCCTCTGTAGTGTCGAACAGTAATGCCCTTTGCTATCCTCTGGACGGGCAAACTCGTCCTCTAAAGCCTAGTTGGTACACACACACATTCTGTCTCCCAAACACACACACACACACACACACACACTCACCAAAGGGCTCAACAAAACATGCACAGTAAGATAAGGGGCACAGAATGACAAATAAGTATTTATCAACCCTAAACCACATATAATCCTTCACATTTGTGTCCCCTCGCCTCATCTCTGGTCTGTTCAGCCCCTCCTCTTTTTTTTTTCTTATCCACTGTTCTTTTTTGTCATTTTCTTTCTTTCTGTAGTGGGGCCTATCTGGGAGAGAGCACGAATAATCTGAGAAAGCTGCTTTTAACAGTGGTGGGAGGTTGTTGGGGGGTGGGGTGGGGTGGGAGTTGATTGGGAAGATCTCACTGGGGATTGTGTGTGTGTGTGTGTGAGAGAGAGAGGGAGAGCGAAGAAGCAGGGATGATAGGGGGATGATTTCTGAGGGAATTTGTCAACATGCACATGTTTGTGTGTATGTGTAGGAGAGAGAGAGAAAGATAAAGGTAGGAAATGTTTCACAGGGAGAAAGCTGCTCTGTCTGGGGAAAATAAAGAGGAGGAGGAAAGCATCCTAGTGGAAATTTCTCTGATGCACATACACACACATTCCCAAAGAAATCATTCCAATCTTTCTCCATCCTGTACACACACACACACGCACACACACACACACACGCACACACACACACACACACACACACACACACACACACACACACACACACAGACAGAGAGAGAAAGAGAGAGACGGAGAGTATCTACCCAGCTTTAGATGTAATGCTAGCTGAGTTCCAAATCAGCAAATCCAGATTATCAAGAGTTCAGTTCCCCTCTGTAGCTGATACGAAACAGCCACAGAGGACATGCTTTGGGTGGGTGTGTGTTAGTGTGTGTGTGAAGAAGAGAGAGAGCGGGTATGATCATGATAGCATGGAGCACATTTTTGTGTGTGTTTGTGCATCACACTTCCACTCTGTTCATTCCAGTTTGCCAATATGTCTGTGAGTGTGTTATTTCATTAAAAAAGCTCGACCTGTTATTACTTGCACATGCACGTTCACTGATCATGTGTCTGTGTGCCTGCCATCTTCATTTTGCATACAAATGTTTATGGAAGGCTTTTACCTGAAAATCTCTGCTTTAGTCCCCGTTTGTGCTCTCGCTGCTGTTCAGAATGTAAATTTAAAAAGAGACATCTGTTTGTTTTGCATTCGAGCTCCATGTTGATCATGTAGTGCAGTGTAATGATCCTGTTGTGGAGATGCAAATTATAGGGTCTCAGAGGTGTGAAGACACTTTCTGTAAAATACTAATCACGGTATCAAAAATAGGTAAGTAAATAAAAGAGGGTTTTGCAGATCGGAATGAATATATGAACGGTTGTGTGGCCATTTCTAAACAACAGACGCTGTGCAGTAAGAGACATTAATCACAACTGGAAGCATTGAAGACAGTGACTGCACGACACAGCAAGCTCACCTCAAGGTCTGACCATGCAATGTTCACAACAATTGTCAAAATTCCAAAAGCTACATCTCAGACTCTCCAGACCTCATTAAACGTGTTGAAGTTCATGACAGCACGTTAAAAAAAAGACTGAAGAAGGTTACCATGAGTGAGTCCCCTCGTTGTCACATGAACAAACACATGAACAAACGCAAGACTTCAGAAACAATAATCGTTGGACACATGAGACTAAAGTGGAAATGTTTGGCCGTAATCCACGGAGCCACTTTTAGTGAAAAGCACACACACACACACAACATATGAGCACAAAAATCTAACACCAGCTGTGAAGCATGGTGGTGGTGGAGTGATGATTTGGTCTTCTTTTGGACGTCCTGCTGTCAGTTAATCTGTATACCAAAGTGTTCTTCAGTCAAATGTGTGGTCACACATCCAAACCCGAAATAACAACAAAATAGCTAAAAAATCAAACATGTTGCAATGCCCCAGTCAAAGTCCATGCCTCAACGTGATTGAATCTTAAGAAAACTGTGCCCACACAAATGAACCCCTGCAGTACAAGTTTTTCAATTACATCACACACACACCACATTTACTACTTATTGTTCCTCCGAGGTTGTATTTGCAACTTTAAGACCTCATAAAGATGATGCTTATATTGTCTTGATAGCCAAAACCATAGCGATGAAGTAGGTCTCTTCACATGTCTTGACGTCAAAATGTAAAAAAGGATCTGAAATGATGTCCTGTCACAAGAGCTTCCACTGAAAATTCAGCATACCTGCATGAAATGAGTGCTTTTATGTTAAAAGGATGTCAAAATTACCTTCAAAATAAAGGAATTGTACAGTAACAATCATTTTGTTGTTGACTATAATAACACATTTGAGGCTTTGTATGGTTTCTTGCAGATTGTTGGATACTTGTTCTTTTCCACTCTTATGTTCGTTCTCTTTTTTGTGTAAACCAAGAAGGCCTGGCTGTCTGTGCTGTGGGAGGCAGTTTCTGTGTTTCTGTTCTTTTCTGTTCTGCTGTTGGGTGGGGGGCAAGTGGAAAGCACTACGCTCATGCAGCCCATTATTTCTCTCATCATGTGTTCTCACTTTTTCCTCCCTCTCTCTCCCTTTTCCCTCTCTCCCTGCAGAACCACACACTGAGTCAGCACGCGCAGTGAGACCGAGGCCCGGCAGGATCTCTCAGCTCAGCCGTGCCCCCGACCCAGAGCCGGCAGGGGACTCCCATCCCCACATCACAGCCAATCAAAGTGTCATTTGCTACTCACATGTAAAACTCTAACGATCGCGCCACTGGGCGCGGCTATTAGAAGCAGCGGGGGAAAGGAATATTAATGGGATATGCTATTAAATAAAGAAAGGAAAAAGTGGGTGAGGAAAACTGTAAGAGCTACGTGAAGCAAAGAGAAGGGTGAACAAAGGCATTGTATGTGCAGTATTTTTTATTGTCCCTCCCCCCACCAGCTTCTCTGTCCTCTCCCCTTCCTCTCCTCCCACCAGTCACTCCCCAGGTCATGTATTTTATTTTTTTTTTATTATTATTTTAATTATTAGAGAGGGAATAAGCAAGAAAAGACATTTTATGTTGGCCTTTTTTTTCTTTTGAATAGTTGTAGAAAAGCTACATTTTCTTGTCCTCTCAGTTGCTTGTTGTATTCATAGGTGCCATTTTATTTTTTACTTTCTTTATTCCATAAGCGCTTATTTTCTTTATGTTCATTTTTGTACCTTTCATTTTTCGCAGTAAGTAGGTACTTGTGCTGTGTTGTGATTGTTTGCCAGTCGTAATAATCCAAAATGCTCTCCCCCCAATCTACCCTTTTTATGATTGTTATATGTATTTTTCCTTTTTGTAATTACTATGAAAAAAGACATCAAAACAAAATAAAGTGCAGAAAACCGTACAGATGTTTCATTTTTTTGGATCGGGTTTTCCTGTCATGGGGCCTATGGTTATTGTACAAATATCATCGATTTCAGTGCGTCTGGTCAATGACTGCTTTTTAAATGTGAATTAACCAGATTGCCATAATCTAGTACAGAAAAAATGAGAAAGGAAATAAATAAAAGCCAAATAAAAATCTGCAGTGTGATGTGAATTTATTCAAAAGGAATTATTTGTATTTTTCTTGTACATTTACTGATGTGTCATCCTTGTCGCCCTGAATGCGTGAGTCCATCATTTCCAGCATGGTGCAAACATGCACATGGATTGTGTTCAGTCGGCGTCCATGCTGCTGCAGCATAAATGCTTCTATACATTCACCACACAAGTATGTCAGAAATACAGCAACCACATTTTCTGGAGTCGTCAGTTTCCATTTGGAGTTATGCTAGACTTCTGTCATCCCTGCATTTTGCAGCTGAAGGATGAAGAACCATTTCCGCTGCCACAAACGGAAGAAATATCAAAGTTTCGTGAGCATTAGGGCAGTGTGGTCGGTGTCGTCACACCCGAGGATTTCTTTCACAAGGTAACAGCAGGGTTCATCTCACTTCACAAGTCTAAATGCGTTTCCAGAAACTGTCGGTAACAACAGCAAACAGCTGTTGAGCTACAGATATTTTAATATCAGGTGTATATTAACTGAATTTGACAAGGAAAATTAGTCAAAACATGGAGGTTATAATCTGTTTTGGCTTCTGTATTAGTTGGAAACTGCAAACAGAAACATTATCAGCAAAAGCAGAGAGATTCTGCATGAACAGGTTTCCAAACAGATGATGAATATGAAATGCCCTGAACCTGCCAAACTCCGATCTCGGCTCCAAGACACAAGCGTGCAATTGTGTTTGGCCTGAATGAGATGTGGTAATGCTGATCAGCAGAGAGCAGTTTGACTTCTCACTTTAAATGAGGGTTAGGTTCTTTTCTTCTCCACAAACATCAGTGATAATGAAGCTCTTGGTTTTGTTCAATGACTTTTTGAAAGCCTGCTGCACATGAGAGAAATGTTCCCTTTGGCTCATACAGTGGAAGAGTTGTGTATTGTTTCAGTATTTTGAACTGAAAAAACTGCATGTTAAGCATTGAGAGAAATTATCATTGAGAATAGTAACTTTGCAAAGAGCTTCTGAGAGCAGATCGATTCAAAGCAAACAGTTTGGCTTCTGCAGTGTAAGGAATGAATATATAAGTGTAATACTTTCAGCTCGTCCACAGCTGCTGTCCTAATCACCAGATGTTGATACTTGTGTTTATGGCTGGAAAAATGCCAACACACAGTGCCTTAAACCTGCATTTTTCTAAATACTTCTGCATCTCATTTACACCAAACATGCCCTTTAAATATAATCTGTGTAAAAACAAAATCTTGAATCATGAGGGTTTTCTGCAAACCTTGTCCACATCCACTATCGGTTAGATTTTTCAATGATGGAGATAAAAACATGAAATAACATGAATATATTTACCTTCATCAAAAATATATGTATATATACATTCTCTTATGTTTAAAATGATTGTGGTGATGTCAAATGCAACTCTTTTTAAAATCAGTCTTCAAAAGCCAGAATGATACAAAAACTAACATTAAAGGAAGAAACATGGAAATTTTACATGGAGCTCTACATGGTTCAAGCAGTATTTTGAGCTAAACATATTTTTAAATTTTCCTGTACAGAACCTGCCTGTATTTCAGCATTCAAATAAAAAGGTTTCAAAGTGAAATGGTGTTTGGTGGAAGATATACCTTGACCTCAGAACCTATTGTTGACCTGTTTCACATGAACAGCTTATTGTAGGAGTTTAGCTCTTTGTAACCACCAGTCTTTGAGACCAAAGTGTTGAATTTTACTTTTCCTCCACAGGTCCTTGTATCACAAGATGCTTGAGGATCTTCTTGCATGTCTGACCTGTTTGAAATCCCCCAACCCCTTTTCGTGGGATTCGGATCTGAACTTTGACTCAGCCAAAATTCACTTGGCAGTTAAACTTCAATGTTTAGTTAGATGGAGCCACTCGGACATTCTTTGATGTGAATTTTTGATGTGAACTTGTAGTTGAATCAGTGACTGAAAGCCTCCAGTTCTCTGAGCTAAGTAAAATAAACCCAAACTATCAGATTTCCACAACTATGCTTCAAAGTTGGTTTAGTATTTTTCTGTTGAAGCTGTGTCTTTGATTTGCACTGAACAGTTTAATGATCTAATGGTTCTGTGCCCAGAACATTCTTATCAGTGATTTTTACCTTTGGAGCCAAAATATTCTGAAAGGCTGTGAATGTAATCCCACTTGTAACAACCACAGGCTGCATGAGAAGAAGTATGAAGCCATCCATAGGTTTCCAGGAGAACGCTTCTGAAGCATCTTTTTCCTCGTACTGCATGGTGCGCCTCACTTTAGTAACAGTTTGCTTTTTCACTTTGACTGACTTAGCTTATGTTAACTTGTGATGGTTTATGTTCATTCTGATCAGATCTGTGTAAACATCTTAATTTCACATGTCACTGCACAAATACAAGAAGGGCTGCGAGAGCTGTAACGAGGACTAGCAGATGCTCCAATAGGACCTGTGGTCGCTCGGCCTTAATTCAATAGACTCACCACTCTTGGGGGGTGTTCACTCAGCTGTTTTGTTTTGTAGAAAAATAAAAATAAATGACAGACACAATACAAAATCATGGACAATTACAACATGACTCTGTCTGTCTAAATATGCAGTTTTGTTAAAAGAGTGTGGTTCCAGACTTTAATGAGATGTTTCACCAGGCTGACAGAGACTGTGTGGTTGATCAACATAACTGTCAGCTGAAATCGTGGAAAAGATTTTAAAATTCCTTAAAGAAAATAATTCAGCACAGGTATTCCCAGTCAAGTGGTAACACATTTGGAGGAAATACAAACAAAATGGGATAATTATTAACTGAACTTGAAGGTAGCCAAGGAGGACATCAAATCTTCAGGACAGAACTGAAAAACAAATTTAAATACAGAAAAATCAAACATCACCCGTCATTAATACCCTAACAGATAGAAACAAGGTTATTGTGGGTTAAAGAGAGGCAATCATGGACTGAATGATTGAGTAAAAGTGATTTTCAGTGGTAAATCATCTTTCTTCATGAGAAAAGAAGGTACTGAAGCCTTTGGTCACTGGAAAATGTGAGGCTGCATGTAAAGGAGCAGGGGAGATGACAGTCATCAACTCTGCAGAAAATATACAGCTACTGCACACTGAAATCATGGACGGTTTTTGACAAATTGTGAGATGGTGGTTTGATGATGATGAAATCTCTTTTAAAATGCTAGCACATCTATCTTCTGTGCAAACAGTGTGAAAACATTTCTTCAGTAAAGGCATTCACTGAATAGTATGACCATCACACAACTTGGATCTCAATGTCACTGTAAATTTGTGGCGGAAATAAAAAAGGGAAAATAAAGATCCATGACAAGGCTCCACCTTGCAAAATTGACCTTTTAACTGTTAAGCAAGAAAGCTGGAATGTGGTGCAACAAAGTACCACATGCTCATGTTTTTTTTTTCTCCATTTCCACTTCTATTTGTCATTTCCGATTTTTCCAACACTTATTCTTTAAAAAAGTGATTAAAATTTTTTAAATATTCGAGCCATGATTGATGAAACTATACTACACTGAAAACTACCAACCGCAGAAGGTAAATAGTGTTTTCCGTCACTGAGTACTTCTACGCTTTTCTTCACGCGTGTAACATGCAGACGGTCCCTGAGGCCAACATGCCCGAGTTCAACTCTCAGCGCCTTTATTTAACGACAGACAAATGTTAATAGCAAGTTAAGGTAAACACTAGGTCGATATGAATACGTTTCTTTTTCAAACGAAAGGGTTAAACAGGGAGGCAGCGGCTTGTGTGGGTTAAAAGCGCGTAAACTAGGTCTGTGTGTCAGCGCAGCTCTGTGCCCGTGTTTCCGGGTGCTGCTCCGGTACAGCCCAGCTAGCATCAGCTGCTCCAGCCTCCCTCCTCCTCCTCCTCCTCACTTGATCTGTAAACACCGCCGGGGGCCGGGACACCAGCTAAGCAACCACAGATACAGACCCACGGTTAATGTCTTCTAGCTGAAAGCGAAAGCGGCGGGAGGGCAGCAGACAGCGGTTATGGCGGCGTCGCTTCTCTCCGAGACCGACATCAGGCACCGGTCCATGGCGGAGGAGGATCCGAACGGGAATGAGCACGGGGCGGCTGCACGCAGCGCGGCGCCTCGCTGGGGACCGCAGCACGCCGGGGCTCGACAGCTGGCACGGCTCTACTCGCCAGGTTAAAAAGTGTTTGTCTGTCGTGGTTTGGGTTGTTGTTGGTAGTTTTTTGTTTGGGAGAAAGCTGAGACATGAGACATTACATCAGTGGAGGCCTAAAAAAAACCCCCCCAAAAAACAACGAACCACAGTGCGACAGCAGTGCCGACAGACGCAGGCGTGACGACGGTCACGGCAAGGATGATACTGATGAAGACGCTCTTGTTATAAACAGACACCACTGTGGCTAGAAGTAAACGTATCACTTACAAGTAATTTATGACTAAGCGCCTCAAAACCCACAGGGCTCTAATAATGACTGAGTTATTGCCCTCAGCATCGTGGAGGCCTACTGTCCACAGCTCAGGTTTCCATCAGCAGGTGAATGCCATAACTAAGACATTCACTTTAGAGCATCCCCACTGTGTCCAGAGAGGAGGAGGGGGGGCACGAAGATTTAAAACATATTTTCACACAGCTTCTAGATTAACAGAAACTTATCATAGGATCTAGGGTCTTAACTTGGCCCAGTCCATTTTCACCTCAGGAGCCAGGGGCTGAACCGATGTGGGTGAGAAATTTTAACCTGTAAAGAGGTGGAACTTTGAGATGACCATGAACTATTGTGGAGATTGAAGAGCTGAATATTTCAGTTATTGTACTCACCTTGTATTTTCTCCTTGTGTCTTGTAATTATTTTTATTATAATTCTCATTATTTTTTAAAATTCTGCACCACTGGCAGTGTAGCACAACTTATAGTTGCTGCTTTTGAAAACAGTGTTTAAATGAAGACGTTGATGCAACTTCAGTCAGCTGCTGTGGTAGAGCCAGCTCCATAGTTAATAAGGAGAGAGAGGTCAGATCATGGTAACAGGTCTGTGAAATGACAGAAATACATCATTAATCTGAGTGTTTCACAGAAGTTTTCTTTCCAGTTGGGGTATTAAAAAAAAAATGGATTGAATGAGCAATAAAGCGTTCATCTCTGACTGCTTCTTCGTGGGTACATTCTAAGGCACCAATAAAAACATCCAAAACTTCATTAGAAAGTGTGACATGAAAAGCTTTTAGTTAATACAGCTGAAGTAAACGTCCTGATTTAACTGCTGGTGTAGGCTGCTGTGACCAGTCTGGTGTCCCGAGCGCTCCTGCGAAAAGTGGAAAAGGAGCAACAAACTTCACCAGACTTCATTTTGATCTTCTACCCTGAAACATAGATCAAGATGGAAATGCAAAAAACCAAGGGGTGACCACTTGTTTTTTAGTTTTTTTTTAAACAGTGAGTGAAAGAGCCCAGAAATACTCACAGATACTCTTGAAAGTAGGAGTATTAGCATCTGTGAGAATTTACTTCTATGTACCATTATATACCATGCCATTTTTAATAGACAGAATCTCCATTAAACTTTGTCAGCCCAAGAAATTTTGGAATACCACCTGTTTTGAGTTGGCAGGTGGAGAAGTGGTGGTCCTACCTATGTAGCAATAGCATTATGTTGGTAATATAAGGAATCATTTTAAGTGAGAAAATCTCATAAAAGGGCTGAAATATTGCTAAAAAACAAAACGAGCAACCTCTTTTGGATTGAAGAAGCCATCCCATGAAAAAGCCCAAGTTTATCAAGTCAAAGGGAAAGAGGGATGAGCCACAGTAGCAAACTGTGGAGTGTGCCTTTCAGAAATGAGAGAAATTTCCCCAAAAAACTAGAAAACTAGAGCAATAACAGACGAAACTATAGAATTCATTGTTGTAGAAGATCGGGCCCTGGTTGTCTTTGAAAATGTTTCATTTCACTGCCACAATTGATCCTGTGGTGGCGCGGTACAGTCGGAAATACATCTCTGAAATGGTCCTCTCTAATCAATATGACTGAACAAATTTAATGTTGGCTAAGAGACATGCATACACTCAGCTTTACAGTGTAAATTTTGGACCCCCCGTGTGTTCAAATGTCAAAACATGAGTGTCCACTGGCATCAGATTCAGTCTGGGAAAGAAAAAATAAAATGGTTTATTAACATCTCCAACTATAACTGTTCAGATCCAGTTTCTCACTTATAGGGATTTTTGGGGGGAATATGTGTTGTAGTGCTACAAGTTTCTGTGTCCAAGTCCTTCATGCCTGTCGGCAGTAGTTCATCTAATTGTGGCCTTTTTGTATTCTGTTGTTTTTCACCTCACTTACTGTCATTTTCTGTACTGCTGGCTGAAAGGACACCTGCTGAAATATCCATTAAGACGGCATTTTAAATGCAGCTCAAGACTTTAATAAGTATTTAAATGTTGTGCAAGCCCCCTCAAATCTGTATATATGTGTGTGAATTATTTTCGTGAGTGGTTATGTGCAGGGGTGATTGTGATCAACTGTGTACCATTTATACATGGTTATAGATGTATACCTGAACACACCCAGTTGGCGGTAGGTGGGGGGTGGGTGATGATTTTCAGTAGGAAGAGGTATTCCTACATGTCAAGCTACATATCCGGTTACCAGACAAAGTGAAAACAAATCCCAGTTAATACAGTCATCTGCAGAAGGTCTCATACATATCTTTTTAAACCCTGCGGACCCCACTAGAGCTGTTTAGAACCTCCCTATCCGTTGCCCAGCTGTATGGAATTAGGAAATCGGTGCTAGTTATCTAGATATTGGCCCTGTTACAAGTTGCTTCTCACATCTGTGATGTGTGTCTGTTAAAAGCGGTTGGTCTCCTAGGATTGATGACTGAAGATTTCAGATGCTTGTGAAGTTTTGTGGTGAGGTGTGAGTCCTTGGAGGGGGGGAAAAAAAAAATCAATGCCTGTGATGAAATCTGCATTAATAATATTCCAGTCCAGACCTCAGATCCAAGCGTGTTGCTGGTTTCCCTCTTATTTATTTATTTATTTGCTGGCTTGTTGAAGTTCTCCCACCCCAGATAGGTTTCTGATTAAGAGTGTGCGATCAAACTGTCTGGTAGAATGGAAATTAAGCAGCGGTTTGGATGCTGTAGGACTAAATCTCACAGCTGTTGCTTCTGTTGGCAGACTTGCCACTTTTTTTATTTTTAATTCTAATTCGCAGCCCAGTAAAAGCATACATTGTGGTTTTTGTTAAAGCTTTCCCATCAATTACACAAGTGATAACTTTTTGTCTCAAACTGGGATTTTTTTTTCTGTACCTTTCATTCATCAAACGGTGTCAGTAAACTGAAGGGTTCCTCCTTCTGCCATCTTGCTTAATACATTTCATCAGGGTTTTTAGGGTGTCATAACCTGTACTCTGTACACACTTCTCTCACCTGCTATTTTAGAGCACAACTTAACTCTGACAAGTTAAAGGGACAGTATAATCAGTACACAAAGCCATTTCATGACTGTAGATAGTAGGGGTGTGACGAGATCTCGTGACAAAAAATGAAATGATGCACCCTAACCAGCCTGCAGAAGGAGCAATGCATCCTTCCTACCTCTTGTCTGCCAGAAAACCATAATAAGAAGAACAAAAAAAAAAAAAAACATAGCCTATACATCAACAGCCAGCCAGTTTTTCTAACTTAGTGACTTTGTCAGTATGTTTTCCAAGGTACAAACTGAAACAATCAGGCTACTTTATTAGACTTTTCTAGACTTTAATATGAAAGCACATATCGTTCTCACTTTTCCCAACAAGCAGTGGGTGTTGCCATGGGCCCAAAGTACTCCCAGGTGGCCCAGTCCTCCTGCAGCTGCTACCAGCTTCAGGCAGAGCCCCTCTGGGTCCAGACCGCAAATGAATCGCGCATCCGTGAAGCCGCCGCTGGCTGATCCTGAACTGGCCCTGCATCACTGAAAAATAATTAATATTATAAAATTATAATTAATTATCATTATAATAATTATTCATTCATGTGGGTGGCACATTTAGTCAGGATAAAGGACGCTTGGAATTGTGAGATTAAAATAAAATTGAGAAAAGAAAGTTCATTTGTAGTTCTAAACCTATGTAAGGTGTTTTTTTTTTTTTTGTAAAACTCGCTTTTCATCTCTTCCATGACATTATTCCTTTCTACATCCATTACAATTACATAGAAATGGCAAATTAGGTGATGATGTCCTTTAGCAATTTCTAGCGACCTTTAGGTCCGCTAAAATAGACTGGGTACCTCCTTACTGAGGAGTCTTTTTTTTTTAATTTTTTTTTTTATTGTGGATTGGCAGAGTTGTGCTTTGTTATAAGTACATTTTTAAAAGCCCATGCTTCATAGATTGTTAAACTTGCATTTTTTTTTAACAGTCTGGCAAATAAAAGGCTTTTTTGCCACAAATTTCCTTCACCTCTGAAGTTTTCTTCAAAGTAATAGAAAAATGTTGTTTCCTCTAGTTCCCGTGAACCCAGTATCGTGTATCATATCGTCTCATGAACTTAGTGTACCGTCACATCCCTAGTGGATAAGTTTGACTTTAGCCCAGTGGACGACACGCTGCCCCACACCTTAGTGGAGGAAACCTTGTCTGCCAGTTGTGCATCAAGCTGGCTTGGGCTTTTTTTTTTTTTTTTTTTTTTTCTTGCCTTAACATCTGTCCTGTGTCTCACTTCACTGACCATCCTAATTGCCTCTGGTTGAGCCATGCTGACAACTTGTTGACATAAAGATTGATAATCAGAAAAGAAGGAAGGTTTGATATAAGCATGTTATCGTCAGGTTCAGCTGACCCAGATAGCGAATGAGCCTCAGAAACACCTCAGACACTGAGCTGAATCAGATCCTTGGCCCAAATCGGAATCCAAGACTTTTTACAACATGTTTTTCATTTGAGCTCAGTCATTGTTTACAGCCTCTTGCTCCTGTGAAGTCACTGCGATATGTTGTCCTATTTTTAGAGGCTCTGAGTAAAGGAGTCACCTTTGCCATTAATGGAATTGGATCCATACTATTATCCAGTTCAATTACATTAGAGCGATAACGCTCTCCACTTGGGCATCAAATTCTCTGCTGTCAGGCAATGCTAATGTTACACATCTGTGTACACACGCAATTGTTTATTCAGCTTAATTAAAGTGATAGTAGATGATGGGAGATGTTGGCTTTCTGTTTACCGGCAGGTCTATCATTTATTTATAGACCGTAATTGCAGCTCAGCAGAATTTGTAATTAGAGATGCACCAAATGCAGTTTTATTTTATTTTCCTTTTTTTATAATCCTAAATCCTTTTTAAAAAATATTTTCATTTTGTCATTTAGCTGTGAAAAGTGCTATCCATAAATAACTTTACCTTTTACATTTTCTTCAAAACTGAAGCAGGTTATGGCCTTTCTGTCTCGTTTCAAAATAAAGTAAATTAAATAAATAAAAAGAAGGTGTTTCAAGTTCCTGCATGAAGAGATTTGTTCTAACCCCAACAGGAAAGGAACTGCAGTCTTGCCCCCCCCTTATCAGATTACAGGTCCTTCACCTTTTTTTTTTTTTTTTAATGTCTTGCTCATCTTGCACAACTATCACCATGGTAACACTAGTCAACGACTACACGGGCTGCAGGCTGTGAGGTCCACTCACTTTAGCCCTTTGAGCTATGTTCAGCGGAGTGTGTTGGTTTCTGCTCCTTCAAGGGTTTATTTTTATTGTTATTTTTTTTAGTCTGTTGTTAAATTACTGGTTTGAAGGGTTGTGCAAATAATAATAATAGACATTAACAGACATAACTCTGACATTTATTGAATGCAATAAATGTTCAGTGACTCAGACAGAGGAGTGGAAGTATGACGTAGGGATGGAAAATCCAGGTGAAATTACCTTGGTCAAAGAAACGACGCCCTAGTTCTTTGATATGTTCCTGTGTCCCAAATCTAGATAGACGTACAACATCCTCCATCTTTGACAGCACACGGGGAAAGGTCCCTGTAACTTGCTGTTTGGTCAATACTTGAACATTGTTGTGGTGAACTACCTTTAAAAGTGTTGAAAAGAGGCCAGACAGACTCACTTCATGCTGTGTAGAAACTATAATGAAAACAGTGGAACTTTACAGTGGGTGCATTTCCATTACACTTTTTTGGAAAAGAAAATCAAAACTCGACGATAAAGGAAGTGCTGGGGGGTGGGGGTGGGGTCAGTGTTTCCATTGCACATGCTTTTTTGGATAAGTGTAATTTTCTTATCCTGTGAGACTTCTTTTCAAATCAATGAAAAAGAAAATCTATACGTTGAAGAAGATGGGCAAAACATCTTTAGTTCTTGACAAATAGTTGCAGTTGCTGCTACGCTGTTGAAAAAATAGTCAGATAATGAAGGCAGCCGATGATCATTCAAATGATTACTCAAAGGCAGCGCCCTTATGTAATGGTTAATGATTAAGTAGTGTTATAACACAACTACATTGTATTCATGAGGCCAGCTGGAAACTAGATTTTCATGACTTTAGACTGACCGACTACGTCACCTCCAGCACTGCCAGAGACCTGGAAATGAGCAAAAATCAATTCCATTGAACTTCAGCGATAAACTGGATTATTGACACACTTGAAAAACCACCCCCTGAAAGTGTAAAAAGGCTTTTGCAATATTTGGAAGTTTTTTTTATAACTAGAGCCACTTCGATTAGAGGATTTCTTTCAGTATTTGGGTTTTGCACAAATCTAGAGGTTATGGACACGCGCCTACAACACACAAATATACACTGTAGCTTTTTAAGTTGGAAACTTTTAGGCTTTTACATCAGGCAGATGAAAACAGTCTTTGAAACTATGGAGACCATGGCCAGGATTTAAAAGCTGAAAAATTGATATTAAAAAAATGATATTAACCATGAGGTTGGATAAACAGATGGCATCATTTCATTTCTCATTGTTTTAGCTCAGTTTGTGCTTCTAACAAGAATTATAACAGGAGCGAACAAGAAACAACAGTTGGACTGAACCTATTCAACAGTAATATGACTTGAAATTAATGAAACACTAATGGCTCAAAGTCTCTAATAATAGCTTTTCTTCTGCTTGTGTAAGGGCCGCAGCAAAAGGTCCAAACTGAATGATGTTGATGGGGAAACTTGGGTCATGTTTGCTTTTCCTGCTTGTTGTAGCACTGATTGATGGTTAAGAGGATCACACATGCATTTGGGGTCCTGACACTTTATCCTCTCTCGCTTGCTGGACAGGGAGCTTAGTGTGCAGACTGAGTTTGGGTAAAAATAGCCCAGACAAGGCTGTAATATGGGTTGTATTCTGATTCAACACAGACTGCACACTGAGCTACAAGTTGGTTGTTACACAAGAATACTTGGTAGTAAAGTTTATGCCCGGTCACTGAACCTGAAGTTTTTGAGAGGTTTCATCTGTGGCTGGTCTTTTTACTACCAGTAAAGGCAGTAAGTCCCGTGGAAGTGCAAAATACAGCAAACTTGCATGTTTTTTACAATGTTAAAGGTTCTCAAGGACAAATCAGTTTTGTGATATCTCTTTATGCATTTTTTAAAACTTATTTCACCGGATGAATCAAAGGGGCTATAAATGGTGATTCTTATCTTGCTTTTTCTTTGCGATATGAAGTGGTTGGAGTTAAGGTGCATGTGACGGAGGACAACTAGGCCACGTCTGTTGAACTATAAACGGAGAGAACGCCATAAAATGTGACCATAACCTGCAAGACTATGACCCAAGCCTTTTAAAAGGGTTACTTCATCTAAATCAGACATAAGTGTTTTTTACTTTTGTTTTTATGTTAAATTAAAATTAGCAAAGCCTTACGGAAATGGAACATTAAAAATAAACCAAAAAATTTTGCTCTTCACTTGAGTTATTTCCTGTTCTTTTTTTTTTTTTTTGAAAGAGAGTTGGTGAGAGAGGAAATGAAAACTCCTTCTGAAAGTGACTTTTGACATGGTGAATGCATTACTCATATGAGTGGTTAGTTGTTTTTTCTTTACTTTCGGGAAATAAATGGAGACAAGAATAAGAAATTAAAATCATTGCAAAGAGTTCTTGAATACTTTTCCCCATTTTTCTTTCAATTGTGACAACAAACAATGTTTCTTCTGCATTCTTCCTCCAAATTTAGTTTCCAGTAAGACTGAATGATATATTGATTTGTAGCAATTAATTTAAATTAATAGTTCATGGTGAAAAAAAAAAAGAAAAATCTCTTTTTCCACTTTAATCTGCATGATTGTGGTATGGCACCAGCTCTGTTCCACAGTAGTTCCTTAATCCCCCCAGCCCCCGGTTATATTTTTCTTTATATGCAGACAAATTCAGACAAACAGCGTGTGCTGTTTCCAAAACAGGTGCAGTTTCTCCATTCAGGGTCCAACGCCGTGCAAAGTTGGTGTAAACGTAGGAACAATGCTAATTTATTCCAGCAGCTTATACGAGGTGAAAAAATTATGTGAAACTCGCTGCAAACTGCACAACACATTAGCACTCTTAAAACATTCAGGAAACACCATCACACACACCACAGTATCCCCTATGATCAGAAAAAGACCTGGTGCTAAGATGTTAAAGATGTGGTGGTGTTTCACATCCCTGAAAATATAGCACCATTGACAGAAAAATGCCCCACTGGTACTGGGTGAAAATGATCTGGGGACCTGCGGTAATTTATAATAGTGATGAAGGAATTCTGCGTTTTAGTCCAAATGTGCCATATCTGTGATTTGTAAAGTAAAATTTCCACCGTAAATTCCCTACCCTATTTCAGCAAACACCAAGGTCATGAGATCATTTTAACTCTGTCCGAATGCACGTCAGTGACTTGGTGATATGTGGGCCAAAATCTTTAAAAAAAAATCCCCTTGTCTTCTCTGCCTCTTTCCTGGCATAATTGTGACAATCGTGGTACATTATGTAATATTATATCACAACTTCCACTTATATCCATCCCATATAGTATGATGATCTAATATTTTTAGATGCTACACTTAAATTAATAAATATTAAACTTCACATGGAGACGTATGAAATAAGGGCCTTTTCTCAAAATGAGTTCTTGGGAATTAAGAAACAGCCAAAAAGTCCAGATCAGCAGAAGAACAATGAGATGAAATCACCCGTGGCTCCATCACACAGTAAAAAAAACTTTATTTTTCATCAAGTTCAAAGCCTTTTTGACAGCACAAAAACTTTCAGGCTTTAACCCTGGTTATGTTTACTGTTACCATGGCAACCTAAAGCCAATAGGGAATTTTCTGATTCTTTCACTTCTCAAACTGTGACATGTAGTCACTGAAATCTAACTCTTGAGTGTCTAATCAGATGCTTTTAAATCAATATTCAAATTTAATGTTAAATAAAAGATAACTGTTTAATAAAAATGTGCGACCTTGACGTCACTTCTGGGATTAATGTCTGAAAATGACAATAAAACAGACGTCACTTATCTAGCGTGAATACAACAAACTAAATACTCATGTTGGGGTGTGATTTTAGAATTTTTGCAGGTCCAGAAGTCCTTTTAGTCCAGTGTGAAATAGGACAAAAGTCAGGGTTCATGCACAGTTTGAATACAATCAACCCCAGATATGATACTTATGTATTATTAGTTATTTTAGAGTAAATTAATTGTTCAAGTTTTTGATTTATTGTAGCACTGAAAGTCATCTTTATAGGTAAAAAAATCCCTAAGTTATTTCTTTTCTTTCTTTCTTTTTTTTTTTTGAAATAATTGAAAATTAAGTGCGGTGTCCATGTGTCATATTGTCCATCCCTAGGTTTAGTGACTAACTAAACCTAAACTCTGTTTTTTAAAGCCATGTGGACAGTGGCTCTAAATTGCAGGGTTTGATTCTTTGACTTTTGACTTCACGGCTGCTAGATCAGTGCATTAATGTTAGAGTGGTCATTTTTGCAATATTTGAAATTTTTTGTTTCACAGTAGATGTGGAATATAGCAGCTTTTTTTTTCCTATTTTTTTTTTTTCGCAGTGTTTGTGTCGTAAGACCTTGTTGGAATTATGGTTTGTTTTACTGTAACAAGTCTTTGAGACAAAAGCTGGACTTTTGTTTCCATGTGTTTGGTGTGCTGCATATTTTGCATCATGCTTTAAGTACATAAAAATGGCTTGAATGATCTCTGTATCTGGTAGCATGGGCACTTGTTAGCAAGAGGTTAAAAGAGTGAAGTCAACACTTGCAAAGCAGGATGGGTCATCACAATGGGACGTCGAGTTAACAAGTCCAGGTTCAGCTTATTTCTGTATAAGTAACAAAAGAAAAACATTTTGCGGTCTTGTTAATTGAGTTGTTTAGATACCAAGATATCAGAGATGCTCATCAAGAGTAAGGGCATTGGTAAGTATTTACCTCTGTCCAACATCTGATATCATGTAATTTTTATAAACAAAATATTAACTTTAAATGCCAGCACAAGAACTAATGCAACACTGCCTTGCAAATTCCTGCTGTGAGTCCCCAAGTGGCGAAGCATCAGGACGTGAGCTGTTGGACCAAGCAAGTTATATAGCATTAGTGTTGCGTCAGTGATATGGCGTTATTTTAGGCAGGAAAATTACGAGATGCTGTCTATGCAAGACTGTGGTTTCAAGAAATTTCATGAATGTTGCTAAAAAAAAACAAACAAAAAACACAAGCAACCTTATTAAGCACATAAGGAGCTGTCACAGAAAAACAGAACACTGAGTTTTTAAAGTCCAAAGGAAGAAGAGACAAACCATTGCAGCAAACGCTGGGATTTGTTTTTCAAAAATGAGAGAAATTCTCCACCGGAAGGTAGAGGTCCAGAGCAATGACACACACTTTAGAAGACTTTGAAATTTTAACTAAAGATTTTCAAGGAAAAATATTGCTCGCAAAAAAAATTTAAAAAAAATCGTGCCTTATGGAGTAACACAACCAAATGTTGGCCAAAAGATGAAGGTAAAATGCCTGAAAGGACAAAAAAAAAAAAATCCTACTGACAAGGGTTAAGTTTAATTCCTGGATGTCGTTATTTAAGACATATAGTATCAGTATTGTAGTTTGCATCAGAAAGAAACATGTTATTGAAACTTTTATCTTTGTTAGAACAAGTTATTGACAAATAAAGAAGCAGGGACAGCCACAACACAAGAACTCGTTGTAGGCTGCAGTGATGGATAAATGTTGCCAAGAGGTGGATTAACACTGGGAACACAGAGTATTGGCGTGCATTGGCTAATAACTTTTGGCTTTTACTTTTGCCCTCTAACTTTTGAGCTAAAAGATGTTCTCATTAACAGACATTTGTCATCAGCATTCAAAACAATCCCACTTGAAGCCACAGTGAGTTGTTGATATTTTTTTGCTTTTCTCCAAGTGTCACAAAACTGAGTTCTGTTGATGAGGAAGAATGGCAGCTGTCAACTACAATACAGTCAAATGTCAGGCTGCATGAAGTATAAAACCCAGCACCCTGGAGAGGAAGGAATGCTGTTTTTAATGGTTAAGACGTGTGGTTTTTTAGCTGTTTAAAAAAAAAAAAAAAGATTATGATTGTGTATAGATTAGTGTTTTCACCAGGTGGATCTCCAAATGACCTAGAAAGCTCCCCTCATTTTAACCAAAGACCCCAGCATGCTGCAAGTAGAAGATATGCTCAGCTACGCTAACAATGCTGCCAAGCCATTTTGTGAAAACTTAAAAGCAAAAATGTTCCCCACATGCTGACAAGTGTCTTGTTTAAAGTAAAATAAACAGCTGAAATTCAAAATGTCAAAGTGTCCATTTAAGGGAGCACCACGCTGTTATGTGCTTAGTTGTTTGGGCTCAGTTCAGTGCTGGTAGGAGGTAAATCTAAATAGCAGTTTGGCTTGTTGGGGTTTGGAGAAGTTAGATGAAGCATTGGCAATGCTCCGTAGAGCCAAACATGGGCTCATTACGGAAAAGCTTGTGTGGTCAAACAGCTGGATGCATCTCCCTCTGTTTCTTCTTTTCTCCATTTCTCCCACCAATTCCTATTTATCCTTTCGCCTCTCTACTGTCCTCCCATATGTCTTTAAGTGTTACAGTCCACTGCCTTCTTCTCCTCTCCCTCTGTATTTCCAAGATATCTTTGTTCTTAGTCTTGTCTCATGAGCAGCATGTGTGCTTGCCTGTTAAAATCTCTTGAGTTGTAGTTTGGTATATGTGCATGTTGACTTATTTTAACAAGTATTTTGCTTTGAAAACCAGTTGACCACTATACTTTTGAGCATATGCGGGTGAACTGCAGGGGGTAAAACTCCAGTGTGAATGCTGACAGCATTTTTTAAAACATAATAGTTCTGTGAGTAAATTTTCCCTTGGTTTTAATCATAATTTAGTTGTATGGATTGATTTAGTGTTAGTCTGGTTTTAGTTGACTATAGAGCCAGACGCTATATTCATTTATACAACATACTTTTCCACACTTTTGTGTACCATTCTCGCATTTGGAGCTCAAAGACCAGAGTCTCCATCATCACCTACACTCTACCCACACATTCCCACTGCTCATGCGGCCAGCAGCGGCTCTGCTCACTCAAGCGTTGGAAGGATTACAGGCTCCGGTTGACACACGAATGACATCGAAGATCTGGTTTTTAAAAAAGGAACCCTTTGCAACAAGTTCCAATTTTATCAGAACAACAGACCTTGTGTGAGCGTTATTTATGCTTATAAGAATAGTTTTGAGGACATCCCCATTTTTTAATTTATCTCTTTTATATTAGACACATCTTCTTAGTAGGACATCAAATTCACTTTCATATATTGTGTACAGTCTAGCCCAAAGGCTGATCATGACCGGTTTACATATAACCTTGAAGTCACACCTTAGCGCAGCACCCAACCAGGTCTCTAAAAATGACATTTTGCCTTATTGAAAGTAAGCTTTGGTTCTCCAAAGGGAGTATTAGGTCCACTAAGGTCAGTAACTTAAAGTGTAATTTACAGAGAAAATTTTAAACCAACTTTTGAAAGGGATCACTTAAAAAAATAATGAACAAAAAGACGGCTTGATAGAACTGAATTATGGGGAAGTGGTAGCCTAGTGGTTACAGAGGTGGGTTTGGATGTGGAGGACCTAGCTTCAATTCCCTGGTTTAATGGAGGTGAGCCACAGTGAGCCCTTAATCCCCAACTGCTCCCTGGGTGCTGTTCAGCAGTTGCTCACTGCTCCTAGTGTAACAAGTGATGGGTTAAAAGCAGAGGACAAAATGTCCCAACTGCAGGACTAATAAGGGTTTCTTTTAAAAAAATTATTCCTGAATCTAAGTGAAGCTAAAAATTATAATTAAAAATTTTTGAGCCATTCAAAACAATGTGATCTAAGCTACACTACGCACCACTTTATTGGGTACACCTTGCTAGTACCAGGTTGGACACCCTTTTGCCTTCAGAACTGCCTTAATCCTTCCCATAGAACTGCCATAGATTCAACAAGGTTCTGGAAACATTCCTCAGAGAGTTTGGTCCATATTGACATGATAACATCAAGCAGTTGTGATTGCGTGCTATTCGCTGTGGGGCTATGCTATGCCTACAGCCCAGCTAGCTCAGTCGGTAGAGCATGAGACTTAATCTCAGGGTTGTGGGTTCAAGCCCCACGTTGGGCAAGTGAATTTAGGTCACGTTGGCTGAGTGGTCTAACATGCTGTGTACAGGTCGCAGCCTCCCCTGGAGGCTTTGCTTGGAATCTCACTTCTGACAGCATTCATTTATGGTTACTAATAATAATCTATCCATTTCTCCCATTCCACCACATCCCAGAGCACCCAAAGGTACTCTGTTAGATTGAGATCTGATGATTGTGAAGGCCATTTGAGTACAGTGAACTCATTGTCATCTTCAAGAAACCAGTCTGAGATGATTCGCGCTTTATGACATTGTTGAATGTCATAATGGCTGCTGGAATTAGCCATCAGAAGATGGGTACACTGTGGTCATAAAAAGATGGACATGGTCAGCAACAATACTCAGGTAGGCTGTGGCGTTGACACAATGCTCAATTGGTACTAACAGGCCCAAAGTGTGTCCCCACACCATTATACCACCAGCCTGAACCATTGATACAAGGCAGGATGGATCCATGCTTTCATGTTGTTGATGTCAAATTCTGACCCTACTATCTGAATGTTGCAACAGAAATCAAGACTCATCAGACTAGGCAACGTTTTTCCAATCTTCTATTGTCCAATTTTGGTGAGCCCGTGCGAATTGTAGCCTCAGTTTCCTGTTCTTAGCTGAGAGGAGTGGCACCCGGTGTGGTCTTCTGCTGCTGTAGCCCATCCACCTCAAGGTTTGACGTGTTGTGCGTTCAGAGATGCTCTTCTGCATACCTTGGTTGTAACGAGTGGTTATTTGAATTAGTGTAGCCTTTCTATCAGCTCAAACCAGTTTGGCCATTCTCCTCTGACCTTTGGCATCAACAAGGCATTTGCGCCCACAGAACTGCCGCTCACTGGATATTTTCTCTTTTTCAGACCATTCTCTGTAAACCCTAGAGATGGTTGTGTGTGAAAATCCTAGTAGATCAGCAGTTTCTGAAATACTCAGACCAGCCAGTCTGGCACCAACAACCATGCCACGTTCAAAGTCACTTAAATCACCTTTCTTCCCCATTCTGATGCTCAGTTTTAACTGCAGGAGATCATCTTGACCATGTCTACATACCTAAACGCACTGAGTTGCTGCCATGTGATTGGCTGATTTGAAATTTGCGTTAACGAGCAGTTGGAGAGGTGTACCTAATAAAGTGGCCGGTGAGTGTGTATTAAAATTGAGTATACAAAAATTAGATTTTTTTTTTGAGTGCTTATATACTATGGAATTAACTTGAAAACTCAAAATATTTTTAAAGTTGTCAAGAAGCCTTTAGTTCATCTAGTAGGGTTTCCAGATCGCACAGAGAAGTGTAAAACTGGAAAGAAACTGAGGGTTTCTCATACTTGTGTGTAGAGGGCTGTTAAGTTCACTTACCATTGATCAACACAGAAAGGCAAAACTCGTGCCCTAGTGTGTCCTTTTTTTTGTTTTTTGTTGTTGTTAGTGTACTTTAGACTCTATAATTTTCCAGTGAAGAGGTACTGTAGCATTTTTTTCTGAGTAGCTTACAGCTGATCATAATTAAGAAATGTTGATGTGTTCAAACTCAAAGAAAATACCACTAATAACTCATACAATGTCTCCTGAAGATGTGCTTTTTGATGTTACTCTAATATGTGACAATTGACACCTTTTCCGACACACACACCTACACACCACACATACACACACACACACACCCTCTGACTCCCTAAATTCGTGACCCCGGGGCCACAGAGGGCAGGGGTCAGAAGCACTTAAAGTGTGTGTGTTGGGCCCAGAGTGTCACATGGGCTGTACTTGGCTTTGACCTCTGTGTCTAACAGTGTGTGTTCATGTGACCTCAGGGTGTGTGAGGCCAGTGTGGGCTGTTGCAGAGTCAGCAGAATCACAACTCTGAGCTTCTCCAGTCCCTGTTAGTTCTCTGCTTTACAAAGGTCACAGAAATATCTTTTCATACACTCAAAGCAATACTACCTAAATGGGATTTTTACTTTTTAAACAACAAATGTAGACCATGTTTGTGGACATGGAAATGTTATAGATATGTGTGTGTGTGTGTGTGTGTGTGTGTGTGTGTGTGTATGTAAGTATGTATATGTGTGTGTATGTATGTATGTATATGTGTGTGTATGTATGTGTGTGTATATATATATATATATATATATATATATATATATATATATATATATATATATAT
>JAOWBL010000021.1:13540907-13577148 GCA_028564865.1 Zenarchopterus dispar | reverse complement strand
TGTGTGTATATATATATATATATATATATATATATATATATATATATATATATATATATATATATATATATAAATAATATGTGTGTGTGTGTATGTATGTGTACATATGTATATATGTATATATATGTATATGTATGTAGTCAGAACCAACAGCTCATAACTACACACAGATGAGGGTTAGGATTTGGACCCAGGGGTGGATTTACACCTTTGACTTTTTGTGCAGTTCTGTCTTTAGTGAGATCAGCACTGCATCCGTTTAGGTGCCCAAATTCCAATCTCCTCAGCTATTTCACAACCCCTCAAGATCTTGTGATGCTAAAAGTCCTTCATTTACAGCATCAATTCATTCCAGTCACAGAGTGGGCAACTTTCCACTTGAGAGCCATTACTTCAGTCTGCTGTCTGTGATGGAATGGTATGAAGATTGACTGACTTGGGGGAAGTGATGCTAGCATCTGTACCTGCAATTTCAGAAACTGAAAAGCAAACTTTTGAAGGGTGTTGGTAATGTTAGTAACTTTCACAAGATTAGTAAAAATTGGCTCTGTAGGATCCTGTCAGTGTTTTCTTCAGCCATTGAGTTGGTTCTGTCAGTGGCTGAGAAGGTGTATATGATTGGCTGTTCAGTACCCTGAATGGGCTCTCTTCATTAATGCAACATTAACTATTATTTTTATTATAATTTTTTGGTTTGTTTTTTGCTAACAAAGTGCTCACCTCTTCCTTGCAATATGACAAAGACAACTTGGGCAAAGTTCTCTACAAGAGAACTTTGCCCAAGTTGTCTTTGTCATATGTTCAATAACAGTTTTTTTTTTTTTTAACACAGTAGCGGCATCTTAATGGCATCGAAAACGCAGTCCCCTCTGGGAGCTCTCAGAAAAGTTTGGTCTGAAAGTGCCCATTAGTGTGAAAGTACGATGGCTGCTTCCAGCTAGTCAGAACAGAGAATCAACTTTATCTGTGACATTTAAAAAGAAAAAAAAAAAAAAGGTCTGTCTTATAAAGTGACACACTTAAATTGTTGTAGATTATTGCAAACATAGCATTGTATTTTCTATTAAAATATGAGGACTCCAACGAATGTAGTCCGCAGAATTACAAATGTGCATTTACAAAATTTAATGAAGTGTGTTACAACAGTTGGCAGGAAGAGGAGAGCACTGGTTGCTTTCAGTAAGAAGAAACACCTTTTGCTGAACAATAGCTCACATCTTTTGTCATTATGGTTTGTCATATTAGGCCTACAGACAGATTGTACAGAACACATACACATAAATAATGTGCACATAAATTCAGATGAAGAGTCACACACCATGTACACAAACACAAAGTGTGCATCTGTGGCTGCAGGCGAGCCTTCCAGGCAGGATTTTACTATTGACCTTGACCAATGCCAGGGAGAAGCTGGGAATACTGTGTATTTTCAGACATGAGCTGTGTGTGAGTGTGTAATTATCCTTATGAGGGCTGCAGATGAATATGGTGGTAGGAGAAAGCCCAGGAGATGGTGGGGTGGCATACAGCACACACACACAGTAGGACACAAAGGAACACACACGTGATTAGATCTGTCCATCCTGTTTTTTTGGTGTGTTAGAGGGAGGAAGAGGGGCCTACTTACACTGACTCTCATGTGGGTTAAATTCACACGTGTTTTTGTGCCTCAGTATATATATCTGTTTTTTTTGGTTTTTTTTTGAATGCATGCACATATGTGTGGGCGCCATTGTGTTGGTATGCCATTACTGAATCTCATTTTCTAGATTTCTCTCTTTGTTGCTGTTGAATCTACAGGGTAATGGATGTATTAAGTTTGTCTTGCTGGAGAGGGAGGGAGGGAGATAGGAAAGAGAGAGAGAGTGTATGTGTGTGTGCATAAAGACAAACATTGTGTTCTTGCGTATTGTTCCTTGACATGTGTACTTTCCATTGATGTTGGTTTTGTGTGTATATGTGTGTTTGCCTGTGTCCCTGAGTTGTGTACTGTTATTTTGTGTGCGTGTGTGTGTCCCAGGTTCTGTGGTCCACAGAGATCAGATGAAAGAAAAGAGGCCTGTGACTGATCCACTCCTTCTGAACAAGGGAATTCAACTCCCCCCACCCTCTTTCCTCACCCCCTGCACTTGTCTCTCACCCATTTTCCGTGTTGCTGTCACTCTCCCTCAGTGTCTCTCTCCCGCATTTCTCTCTCTATGTCTCCCCCCATTTTATTCTCTTCCTCTGTGAGCATGTGACCCACTTTCACCGCCCACATCTCTCTCTGTCTCCCCCCTTTTATTCTCTCCAAGTCCCATCTGAAGACGGTCCACTGAGAGCCAACCAGTAGGGACAGGAAGACAGACAGACGGAGAATTAAAAGAGAAGCAGAGCTGTCTGTGTTCTTCCTGTGCATTGTGTACTAGCCTCTGTGATGTAGAGCCGAATGTGTTTGTCATACATGAGAATAAACAAGTGTTTGTGAGACGGACTGTTTGGAGACACACTGTAGGTAAAGCTATGGTCACAATAACCCATACGAATGACTGCGAACACCCTACGAACGATTTTTGGACCATTTCATACAGCCTCCTTAAGGCAGCTTTATAAGAATCCAGCGTTCGTAGCCCGTTCCTAAGTTCATGGCCAAGTTGATAGTCTCCTCCAACATGTCACAAAAAACCTCTTTGTAGTGCCGACAGAAGAATGCCTTAGGAACAGAGAGGTGTACAGAGGTAGAAGTATGTCACACCCATGCCAGTCTTGGCATTCCTAGGGGCAGACGTACAAGACCCGCAGTGTGGCCGTCTTCTCCTCCAGTACTCCTGCCACAGCCGAACCAAGGCAGCAGCTACAACCGCAAGATATTTTTCTTCTTCGTCTTGGAGCTGCAGCTGTAGAAGGTGCAGCTGCAGTCTTCTCGCTATGATTGCCATCTTGGAAATTACAAATGTTTCCATGAATATTCCAGCACTGAAACAATCAACACACAGATGTTTGGACAAATTGGACAGCCGCCACTTACATAGTCTGACAAAACGTGCTGAAAGCCGTAGGATCTTCTGACCAACAAGCTGAGATTACTGTGAGTTTTTCATGGGGGTCCCAAACGACTTTCCAGCAGCAATTGAGATGGCTATAAGTCCACCATCGATAAGTTCCGGGCCATCCTTACGGACACCATATAAACTCTACGTTTATTTTTCATTATACTTTGTGTATATGTCCGCATTTACGTTCACATTTTTTTTCCCTGTCATCCTATAATGAATATAAAACAAAAAAGTGTTAAATCTTCCCTTGCTCTAGTTTGTAGTGGGTACAAAGTGCCAAACAGAGGAAGGGGAGCCGATGTGGTTTCAAATTTAGCCTGCTCCGTGAAGACGATGCTTGACCTGCTTTTCCCTTTTTTCCCCAAACAAGCATGTTTCTTGGACTTCTCCCTATCATTTTTCCAGATTTTAATCTAAAAACATTCCTAACTAGAAGCAGCAAAAAAGTGTTGAGGTGTGCCGTTAAAAAAGAGCCCAAATTAATAAGACTTGTGGCTTTCAATATATTCAAATTAAACCTCTCCTATTTAATATGCTGTTGAAAAGCACCAAGTACTTTTTTTTATTTTAAACAAATCCTCTGATATAATACCAATACCAAACTACAGACTATGTAACTTTTTTTCTTGTTCTAAGAATTCTGAGTTGATCTGATTATACTAAGCAGTCTCTCATCAATGATATCAAAACTTTTAAGAACTAGCAGTAAAGAAATTGATGTAATTCTGCCACATGCAGCTGCTTTCAGTCAGTTTTGTTTCCAGTTGAGAGACTGCAGCCTTGTTGTTGATTAACTGACCCATTTGATTACTTTTACATCTTATGGGAAAGATCTCACAGATGTTCCTGAATATGACCCTCCGCAGCTCCCGGCTGCATAAAAAAATGGGATTGCTATCGACAGCAGCAAGCCTACGGGACACACTCCAATTGCAAACACTGATTGATTTCCACACAAACTGCAGTCGCACTTGCTCAATGCTTAATGTGTATTCAGCCATCCAAACCTTGAACCGTCAGCACACCTAAAGTGAACCCCAGCTGCTTCACTGAAGAGCAGTTCAGATTTTAACGATAAGCCTTTGAACTAACCATTTTGAAAGTGTCTTCAGTCAGGGTCCTCACCACCCCTCAGCCTACTGCAATATGTTTACCCTGATCAGCTGATGGAAGGTGGACCTCCTCCTGGCGTGCATCTTCAGCAATGTCCAGAGACCAGAACCATTCAGGCCATTTGATAAGAAAAGTGCACTATGAGTAATTTTTTTTCTTTTCTTTTAAAATCAAAGAGTTGTTGAGTGTTTTAAACATTATTTCTTTATAAGTGGTCTCAATCTGATAATCCATGTATGTCACAGGAATCAGAGTTCTTTTTACAAGAAGCATCACATTAATTCACATCCTATTAAATGACACATTTTGACCCCATGATGCTTCTCATTTTGGGTATCTTCTGTTGACACTGGTGAGAAGTTCTCCATCAAAATATGTATTAGCCTGTTTCACTCTCTCCACCTGGAAGAGAAGGGGTTGAAGGGATCTTCTTTCTGTCTCCCCTGCCCATTAGACCATTAATATTCAGGCCATGTTGTCTTCAGGCCTGCCGCCCGCCACTCATTCCCCAAGCGGCGAATCAGCCGGCGTTGATTAATTTCAGCCTATTAGCACTCCTCGTTTCCCTCCCTCGCTCCGCCCAGGTCAAATCCCCGTGCACACCCGCGTGCATACTCACGAGCAGGGGGTGCTGCTGCGTGAGCGATGGAAGAGAGGTTGCCAGGGAGCCAGTTGTTGTCAGAACGATATTAATGAGTGCGCTGCTCTGGCCCTAAGAGTGTGTGTAGGTTGCGCATGACAGCATGCTTAAGTGTAATTTTGGGGTTTTGTGTGCCAAGTGAAGGCAGGTCAGGTGTGTGTTTGTGCATGTGTGTGTGTGTGGCAATTTGATCCATACATCCTCCTATTTGTCCATATATACATGTTTGCAGAGTGTTTTAGTGTGTCTGCCTGTAGTTATGTGTGATTTCCAGCAATGCCATGGCATGAGGGACGTGGGCTTATGTGTGTGTTGTGCGAGTGAGTGTGTGTGCACTCTGTGGAGGCCTGTCCTAGTTTCCTTCCCCTCACCAGGGAGCCCGAGGATCCAAGGACTGACGCACATCACCTGACAGCCGCCCCACTGCTCCGTGGCCTGCACTATGTGTATTTGTGTGTGTGTGTGTGATGAAAATAGAGTGTCTGAATTTGCGTATGTGTTATAGGGTGTGCGAGTGTGATAGAAAGTGACGTGAAAATGTGTTTAGAAATCTATCAGTTGGAGCGTCATGGCATGTGTGTTGATGTGTATTGGTGTTAACAGAACGTCATGGGTCCAGACACTGTAAGTGTGGGGAGGAGAGGATTTTGCTGCGCTGACCTCTCGAGATGTGCATGTAGATGTGTGCCCCGGGGCACATGGGAGAAAATGAAACAAGAAAGATAAATGCTGCATACTTAACCTCAGCACAGACTGAGGATGTGCGTCCTAAAAGGCATGACGTGTTTGTGTCTACAGACACATGACCTGTTCTACATGTACTAAGCAAAACAAAATCTGTTTTGTGTCATAATTTCATATCATAACACCGCTGGGCCGAGACGTTTTATTTCAGTTTTGGGTGGCCAAATTGTTGTCTTCCAGGACATTTTAGCTCCAAACCTACTTCCTAGTGAAGAATTGGTTCATCTTTAACCCCTTAATGTCCATTTAAAACAAGTTTTTTTTTAAATTTTGTTGAGAGTGATTTCAGAAATGTATTTATCAAGTCTGATACATCAGGCTTTAAGGGGTTAAGATTGTCTGATACAAAGGTCATATTAAACATATATTAGATATCTTTTTTTAAATATAGTCATTATTATTGATTTTGTTGCTGATACAATGTGTAAGGTTATAGTAAAACACAGCAATCATTTAAGGTTACAATACAGAAAAATACATTAAATTTAAATGTGGTCAAATAAATATAAATTAAATTTGAGGGAAAACTGTAGGTATTGCATTATACAGCACTTAAAAAAGACACTATTTTACTTTAACAGGACGAATCATTGCAAGAGCAACAACTTTGGGATTCAAAATGTTTGCAAATGCAGAAAAGGACCTGCAGAACAATAGAAAGGAATATACATTACTAAATCAGTTCAGTGTTTATATTGATATTGATCATTTCAGTATCTGATTAGTAAATTATGGGCGTCTTGGTGTCAGACACCAGTGTTGAGCCATCCCAGTTGCCAAGTTCTTCAAGATCAGGTTCTGAACCAGCAGCGGAAAGGGCAAAAAAGTAACTACTTTTTTTTTTTTTTTTTTTTTGAATATGGCTAACATCTCACTGCATTAATCAATCATCCTGTAGAAAATCCTCACATGAGATTAATTTGAAGTTAAACATTTTAGTCTAAATTTTTCAAAGTTGTTTTCGCTTTAGAATGATATAGTCTTTAAACGGATCTAAGCTAAAATTGTCCTTCTGTGTCCAACGGCCTTTTGGTGAGAATGACCACCCTGGTCTTGAGAAGAGTGACGCATCTCCACAGAACTCTGTCAGTGCTGCAGTCACGGCACAGCTTTAACAATCTGGGCTGTAGTTATTTATTTATCCAATCAATCCAGCTACTGTTTTGTGGGTATAGTGTTGCTGAGGAGGATGCAGTGACGGTGCCTGAATAAATTTGTGAGTGCAGTTCGCTGGCAGGGGAGTGAATGAAAGTACTATTGGGGTATTTTACTGTCTCTAATCAAACATGTATTTTTTTCTTTTGATTTGAGAGCAAGATTCTTTGTTTTTTTTATGCTTTGTTTTTTTATGTGTTGCTCCCTGCTTCTGCTCTGATAAACCTCCCACACGTTTGTGTTCTCAGATTTACTGCTGCTTTAAAAAAAAAAAGTCCTGCTTTCCAGGTTGAGCTCTTCTCTTTCACTCATCTCATAAAATCCTGGACAACATTTCAACTTTGATTTCATGTTCTACCTTTGAACTTAGTAAGGCTAGGTAAAAGAAAATTTATAACATCAGTTGAGGGCTTTGTGACCAATTTTGGTTCAGAAGAGATGGAGACTGGAGATGCTGACAGAGAGTGAAGCATGTCAGGTTCATGACCCACCAGTGTTAGTGTGGACATGGTTGCAGCAGGGCAAAACAGGAGTTTGGACAGCAACACGCAGTGTTCTTTTATAAAGTTATAATTTATTTTCACCTTTAATGGGATCTCTCCTTTGATAAGGACTATGGCATATTTCTAAGAATATTTATTTATTTGTTTCAATATTTAACCTTCTCCAACTACATCAAATGGCAAAAGACCTTTTTTTCTTTTTATAAACACAAACTCAAAGTCAAACTAATGTAAAGGCTTGAACTTCCATTTAAACTTGAGTAGCCATCTGCCTCTTAACAACTTTGATACGCTCTTAAAATAGAGGGTAAAGGGTCACATTTGATGATGCGTGAAATATCCATAATCACTTCTTCTAAATCTCCCATGACCACTTGGCTCCATACCTTTTAAGGAAGCTGATGGCATATTCATAGTCACACAGTCCTATAGGTGCACACACTCGCCGGCCGGTGTGCTTTATTTGAAAAAACTGTCATGAATATCTTATGGGCTGCTAATGCTGTGTGATACATTAGAATCTGAACACATTAAAGTTTTAAAGGCACCTTAGATTGGCTGAGAGAAAAGGATTAGGATGACTGGGAAAAAAAGAGAGTCAAAAACAGAAGTTGGTTTTATGTTTGTACATGTTATAATTAAGTGTTGTAAGTCAGTGCGATGTTGCATCTCCTGCTTCTTGTGACAGATCAGGAGCAACGGACAGGAGGAAACAAGGTTGACAAAAGAATTCCAAGTTTATGAAAGACTGAAAGCGATCCAGTTCTGGACTAAATTAGATGAGCTGTAGATCACCCCTACGGGTGTATTTTTCATAATTCAGTAGCTCTGATCTTACGTGCTGTCCATCGGGAGGATTTGGACTCTGACCCTCCCAACTCTCGCTCGTAATATTGCTGAATTGCAAGTTTAGAGTGTGAGGGGGGTTTCTGTTCATCCCCTTTCCTTCGGTCTTTCAGTTGCCGATGCTGACCTTCCAGTTTGCCCTCATCCCTGTAGAGACCTACCTCCCACATGAAGCAGACTGTGTGTGTGTGGTTCTGCATCAGCATTGGTGTTTCACATATGAGAGGTCATGACCCCACAGCCTTGAGAACACTTGTCTTCATCTGAATGATTACATATTAACACAGTGGACACACACACACACAGACACACACACACAGTCATTGTGGGTGAATGTTCCTTTGACCCCCCAATAAGGAGTGACTTGTTCTCCCAGTGGTTGTAGGGTCTTCACCCAGCTTCATTAACACAGCTTATCAGAGCCTTCCTTCTCTTTTCTACCTTCCTGCCTTCGCTCAGCTTCGTAATGTTAGTATTGTCACTTAAAAGTTTTCTTTTTTCTTTTGCAGGTAAACGACTGC
The DNA here is from genome assembly GCA_028564865.1 of Zenarchopterus dispar. Lineage (NCBI taxonomy): Eukaryota > Metazoa > Chordata > Actinopteri > Beloniformes > Zenarchopteridae > Zenarchopterus > Zenarchopterus dispar. The sequence goes on along the minus strand of JAOWBL010000021.1, from coordinate 13,568,591 downwards.
AGGAGTGGGTGTGTGTGATTCTGTGCCTCTTCCTTTTTATCGTCAATTTTACTTTCCTCCTCCTGCACTTCTCCACCGTTCACATCTACAAGATCATCCTCGGCATCGGTGAGGTGGCATTCAAAAAGTGAAAAAACAGGAAAAAGATTAAGATAAAACTAAGAAATTAGTTTTAAAACAAATTAAAATCAAACTCATCTCTGTAAAGACATGGCTCTGAAATTACAAATATATCATGAGTAGAGATGCAGCGATTTCTGAATTTCTAACGGTCTTACCTCCCAATTCTGGTTTAAGCTTATTCTGAGTTTATTTTCTTATTTTTGCCGTGTCAGCCATCAAGCACAAAGAAAATTCTCATCTTGTTGATATAAGTGAAAGATAACGGAGGCTGCTGGCGGCTTTCTGTATTATCTTTATTTTTAGCTCGTTGGCCTTTGGTAATGTCATCACATTAAAGCATGTTCTGCAAGATTATGCTACTTAAGTGTTGGATTGGAGTTTTCGTTGTCCCAGATGTCTTGTCTTGTTTTGTTGTTCTTGATTAAGCAATTTTTCTTTCCTTGGAGGCTGTACAAATTCATCTTTGGGTATTTTCTACTTGCATTGAAAAAGCTCCAGGTCAAAGACGTGCTTCCCAGTGATTGTGACATCATGGTGGCTATTAAAATAAAAAAAAAAAACTCAGTAAAATACGTCCACCTATTCACACATCATTGATCAAAGGAGGTCAAGCTGAAAATGAGCTGTTTATGAGCACTGAGTCCATGCATCTCTAATCATGAGTTGTATCTTTTTTGTAATTACTTTGTTTTGGTCATTCTCTAGCAAACACTAAGTTTTTTCTTCTCTTGTTTCTTCCTGTGTTTGTGTGACAGTCCTAGGAATAGTGACGGCTGATTTTGCATCGGGGATGGTGCACTGGGGGGCAGATACCTGGGGGTCTGTGGACATACCTGTTATTGGCAAGGTGAGCATCCACACAGAAACCAGGTTGTGTTAAACATCGACTCGCAGCAAGCGTAGCCACGGTTTCGTCTCATTCCATTACGCTGCAGCATCAGAACATGCATCAGCACATTTACAAAAAATGAAACAAAATGAAAATAATTTATGAATTGCTGTTCTTTCAAAGCTACAAAAGACCATATCTCTTAATGGGTTAATAATGAGTTATAGAATTGGAGTGATCGGGAGGATTTCACTTGTTAATTCTCAAAATGAAAAAAATGAATGTATTTTTACACCGGAGGCTGGTGTGTGTGGGTGGGTTTTTTTAGGCTTTTCATCACGACTTTTACACGTGTCACTCCTGAAGCTGATACCAACACTAATTGGCTGCAGATGCCACACCGTTGTCTTTTTTGAGAGATCACCTCTAACAGCTGATGTCATTGTTCTCTCATTTGGCAATGACATTTATTCTTTCATGGTGTTAAAACACAAATCAAATGGTGTGTTGAATTCTGTTAATGAGAATTGTGTTACTGAGTTGCTAAATTTTTTTGTACTCTGACTCTACAGAGGTTTCTGTAACCTTGTGATTCTCATTGTGTTTGCATAAAGTATTATGTGTGTTGATGTTTATGTACGACGTGACATCGTTTGAGTTTTGGGGCAGTTACTGGGACCAAAGGCACAGCTGCTTCCACAGATTTGCAGGTTTGTTGGAGACTGTAAGAGACCTCAAAAAGACTTTCTGGAAGAGAAAAATGGACTTTTGAAGAGGAGACAGGGGTGACAATAGATTGGCAGAAAATAAAGTGTGTTTGTACATCTGTGGTAACAAAATACTACTCTGAGTCTGAGAATAAAGCAGTCCTGTGCTGCCATTTAAGGTTGATTTGAATATCAAAGACGAGCATAATGCAGAACACCTGAGGCTAATAGTGGCTGCTGATGTAAAGGTAGGGGAAATCTTTAAAGCCACCGTGGTTCTCTGCTGCTGTTTCTTCTTCTGGAGTTGGTTCTTTTTCCTGTTTTTCTGTGCATGTACATTTACTCACCCTCAATATTGTTTCAAGTTTCCAGTTGACATTGTTTAGGTTGTGAAACCAACATGTATTAATACACGTTTTCTGCAAATTTTTCCATGCGCACTGGAAGGTGTGAATCAAGATCGCAATATTTTTTTTCCCAGACTTATTGTGTAGTCCTACTTAATAGTAAGTATTATTTTCCATGTAGCTTTATTTCATCACTTAAGCAGACACATTCACTCAATACGTAAAATTTTCTTGGTGTCTGTGATAAAGATCTGGATCTTTGCAACTGTTAGCCAGGACCTTTACTGTACACAAGAAGCTGGTTTTCATTTAGAACAAGATCCTAAAAGTATAGCTATGGGTTCAGTAATTTGCTTTTTCTCTTGAAAATGGCTGCACATCTAACAAAACATCCTTTTATTTTGCTATAACAATATTATTGTTTTCACGAAATCACATGGTGCACCAAGACTTGCAGCACATCATTTATGAGCCACTGTTGCAGGGGCCTGCTTATTCTTGGTCATGGATGCAGACATGAACAAATGTGAGCTATGAAGATGCGGAGTTTGGCTTTGAGGACGGTGTTCAAGCTGCTCAGCTGAAATTAGAATCAGACCCTTATAAAATGATCTCTTCATTAAATCCTCATACTCTCACAACGGCTCTTTAGCTTTTTAAATGGTCGCACTTGTTCTGTAAAGGGCTTTAGCAGCCAGTGTTTGGACATGAATAAGAAAACCATGCTGCACGCATCTGTACCTGGTGTTATAACCAATGCATTTATTTTTAATGCATGTTTGTATCTGGATATTTATAAATATGAGGCCTTTCCCAATTATGGTACCTTTTTTTTTTAAGATAATAATGCAAAATATTTACAAAAACAAGATGTGAACTAGCTCTTAAAATCTGTAGATTTTAATTTAAATGTCTTTGACATGTTTTTGAGTTGCAACAAAGAAACCCTTATATCTTTTCTAGAAGAGTTGGAGCAGCCTCTACGTGGGGGACAGATTAATATTCGTTCCTGATATGGGACATGAGACCTGCTGGTCACAATAGTGGTTCCTTGATGAGAAAAGTTCCAGTCCAGAGCATTTATAGGGATTTAAAATTTTCACTTATCAAGAAAACAATCGGATACCAAACTTGTCTTACTGCCTACACAGTCATCATTATGTCTTACTAAATCGTAATACAATGTATTGGGATATAAAAAGTGGTTTTACTTCTGTTGTTCATTCAAAATATTGTAATAACACTTTGTTTTGTTTGAACCTTTAAAAGTCCTTCTCTGACACTGAAACTTCAATGATGTCTTCAAAGAGCCCCAGAATTTCCTGATGTTTACAATAATTGCTTTGCTAGGCTCTTGGCCAATCTGATTTTGTTTATCAAACACATTATTGAGCTTTAGTTGACTTAGCACTGATGTAACCCACCTCTAATGACACCATTTTAAGGACAAAGTTACACTCATTAGTTCTGCATGGAAATCTTCCATAAGTTTGAAGAGCCTTCTGCTCGATCTGGCTTGACTTAAAAGTCTTTTAAAAGTATGAGTATCTCTTCAACAAACTCATCTCTGTTGAAGCTGCGCTCTTGTGAGGCTAATTGGAGCATTGAAGGAGAGTTAAGTGTAATAAAATTAGTCGGTTCTATTTGAAAAACCCAAAATGAAAAGGAGAGCAATTGTGAGAAAAGCCAACATAAAATGAGAAGAAAATTTTGTAACAAAAAAAGGGTGAAAGGATGAAAAAAATAGAAGGGGGCGGAAGGGCGTGTCTGTAGAAGCTGTGGGACGGAGCTGGTTGCTGGGGTGATGGGCGATGTGAGCAGGTGATTAGCGGACGTCGTGCAAGGCAGGCCGTTAAACGGTGTGGGATTAGAGGACACGCGGCGACCAGCGGCCCGCCGTTAACTGGGAGCGCCAGAGCCGCCCTGCTCGGCACGACCTCCACAGCTTAGCCGCTCTTTCATCTAGCTGAGAGCTGCAGGAAGGGGAGGGGTGATGGGAGACGAGAGGCGGGGGAGAGGTAGACGGGAACAGAGATGGCTACATAATTGCAAAGATGTCAACAGATAGTTTCAGTGCTTGCAGTGGCACCTATCAACAACGTTCAGATATGCGCCTGTGATTGTTTCGAGCGGCTAGCCGAACAGTAATGAGTCTTCATGCTGATTGTGCGTCTGCACACGCAAATGCACACTGTGCAAAATCAAATGCAAACCTTGACTTTTTTTCCTCCTTCTTCCACCTATGAAACATAAATGACCTTTATCCTGCCTGTGTTTGTGGGTGTTTCTCTTTGTCCTCTTTTGAGCTTCTGAGATTCAGATTCAGTCTTTCATTTGAGACCCCCATGCTCTCTCAGACAGGTGTCTGCCTCTGCACACTGCACGTGGGGTTTGCGAGCGTGTGTGTGTTTGTTTTGAACCTCGTATTTTTCACTTTTCTCAGACGTCCGTTGGTCATTTGTGTGTGTGTCTGTGTGGGTTGACTGCTGTTCTTTGGTTTATTAGGTTGCTGGGTATGTTCTCTGGGGTTGTGCAGAATGTTTGTTTTGATGATGTGTGTGTGTGCATTTACTCCACATTTGCATTAAAGCGAAACATTGTTTTGCTGTGCACTTCAAAAAAAATTAACGCAAAGCATTGACAAATGGCTATCATTGGGTATCTTAGTGTTTTTATTTATTGTAGCTATGTTGATTTCAGCAGGCTAGTTCTGTTTAAGGAATTATTGAAGTTGCACAGTCATGTAGCATTATGTTGGGTGTTTAATTTATTGATTGATATTTGTTTTGGAGAACCACAAATAAAAAAGCGTTTTACGTCATCATCATTTGATTTATCAGAATAAAGATTAATATTTCAGTATGCCTCCGTTCAGACTCAGTTAATCTCTCCTCTCACTTTAATGCTGTTTCTGCGTTGCAAGGACTCAAACTTTCAGTTGCCTAGTCTACGCAACAAGGCTTTACTAAGCTTTAAATTTAAAGTCCATATTTCTCTCTCTTTCTCTCTCTATTTGTATCTGCAGGCATTTATTCGGCCTTTCAGGGAGCACCACATTGATCCAACAGCCATCACTCGCCACGACTTCATTGAAACTAATGGCGACAACTGTATGATACCCATCCTACCGCTGTCTCACATGGGCTACAAGTTCCTCACATACACACCAGGTAACTCACACACACACAAATGCACAAGACACACAAGTTTGCATTTTATTCTGTGGGTGCGGTGCACATGTGGGAGCAGGCATTGCCAGAGTGTGTTGTCATCTAGCGATCCCTAGCCCCATCTATGTGTCGAAGTGTAAAAATCAAAGTACTACTGTATATGGACGATATATGTGAATGAGGGTAAGGTTAAAATTGGCTCTATACAAGTTCAAAAAGCTTTACTTTGCCTCTGTGCCTCCATTCACAAACATTTCAGAAGAAGTGTATGAAGATGATCTTACATGAACTGGAAACCATTTTAACGGCAGGAGGGATAAGCAGGTTGGTTCAGGAGCTGCTGAAGCAGTGGGCGACATATTTGATATCTGCAGTTTTACATCGCTTAGGACTTGCCAACTGGCTCATGATCCAAACAGCTCACAAACAGCCAGTTAGCTTCAAAATACAGACAAGGATAAATGTTTTCAACTTTCCCCTTAAGCACAAATGAGTCTGAATGTTTCTCTTTTGAAAACTATGGAATATACAGAGTTTGTTTCTGAAAGCAGTTCAAAAATTTTTATTAAATATATCAATTTTTTTCCTTAAAATGAAAAATAAACATGTACTTTAAATCAAATTAAAATGAATGGTTCATTTTAAAAGTGCATCGCCTCTAAATCATATTGCACTCCACATATTTACATACATATTGGATCATCTTATCAGGCGGAACTGGAGAGCCCTACCTTGGAAAGAAGACAGGGAAACGTGCTGTTGTGTATTTCAATCTGAGGTTGCCAAGTCCACATATATGTTTTCTCTATGGCAGAAAATTGACATTTTATCAAGGAAATTCCTGATCATATATTTATTTCATCCCCACAAACATTCAAAGTGAACATCAGGACTTTAGAAGGTCAGTTGCACACCAACAATCTGTAGCAAAAATGTTCCAAAATCTTGGAAGTTGTTAGAAGTCATGGAGCAATTTTCTTGGTAATCATGTGCACTGACCCTGAAAGAGCAGGGAGGGACTGGAGGAGGGGGATCAGCAGGAGAAACAGGAAAAACTGTTCTGAGGAGATGACATCTCCACCTTTCATGTCTGTGCTTTAACTTGAGCTTAAAGGTCACTAATGGGAGGTGAGCAGGGGAGTTGACATCAGTTAGTCAGGTTAACGGCTGGGTTACGTACGGTGCTGTGGGGGTTAAGCTGTCTGAGAGCATCTGGAACTGAGCGTCTCTGATATAAATCAAGATATCTGGCAGAAGGAACAGCCAGCAACAAGATAATAATATGTAAACAGCAGCTGTTAGCTGGGTAAAAGCTGGTTATATTAAGGATAGGCCGAAGTTCAAGCAAAGAAGTTATGAATTATTTAAGGTGAATTATAATGTTTAATTGTTTCGGAGTTGTACTTATAAATTTGTTCTGAATTTTTAAAAAAAAATGTTAATTTTGTCTACAAAAAAATAAACATTTTGTTTATAAGAAATATGCACTTTATAGAAAATCTGTTGTTTTAATTTTATTTTCAAATTTCTTTTAACTTTTGCTTGCACTGATTAGTTAAAATATAATTTTTAGGAATTTTCATCGGAGTTAAAAAATATCTGATTCTTTAAAATGGCCTTCATGCAAATACATGAACTGTATATATAGAGAGAGATAAAAACACACATTAGGCTTCACTTTCTTCTCCATCCAACCTTATCAAACCTTCAAACACTGTAAACTGCCTTTGTTTCACACAGTGATGTGTTAATTTATTAAATTATTTCACAAAATTTACAAAGCAATTCATTGCTCATTTCCTTCACATTTAAATGTTTAATCTGTTTGTAATATGGTTATGCGTAATGGGAAGTTGAAACAGTGACATAAAGTTGTTAGATGCACTGGTTTAGTTTTTTTCCCTAAATTTAATGAACTATATTTCTAAAAATACATAATAAAATACATTTTAACAGCAGTAATGCCATTTGACACAGTTAGGAACTTGATGCATCTTATTTTTATTTATATTTAGCAAAGTAATCATTTTGGAAATTAACCTCAAGATTAACAAAGTCATGTTTCAAATTTAAATTCTCTTTTACAGTCAAAGAACTTACCAGTAATATTAATAGTACATGTTAAAAAGAACACATAGTGAGAATACAAATGTGACAATAAGAAATAAAATAAAGATCTCCAGGGGGATCAGTGACCGAGGACAAGGATGGAGGGAATGTTAGTGAGGCGAGAAGAGTCTTGAGGTCCACCTGTGGGCGACGTCCACACTTGTTTTGTCACTGACTGCAGGGAGTCGTGGTCACAAAGCAGAGACGCTGACATCTACACCTGTCATGTCTGCACCTGAACAGGTCACCGCTAAGAGCCTGAGACCAAAGCTGAGAAGCTCAGAGGGGAGAGGAAGTGGGGAAGCGCAGAGGAGTTTGGGGAGGGGCAGCACAGGGTCATGTAGCGGTAAGATGACATCTAAACCTGTCATGTCAAGCTCCTCGCAGTGTCGAGCGGTCACCAGACAAAGACGGAGACAGAGGTGGAAGGGGGATGCTGAAAACCATGAGCTGACATCTCCAGCTGTCATGTCCGCATTTGAACTGGGGTCAAGAGATTGTAGTTTTATCCAGAAGGAGGGATCAAGGGATGGGGGTAGACGGAGAGGACAGCTGTAAGTCACAACAACAGGAAGGCTCAAGTGAATGACAAGAGCTGTGTTACAGACCTGCTGCTGTCCAGCTGAGATGGATGGAAGCCAAGCTGTCTGTCCATTTCATTAAGCAAGTTTAGGCGGATCACTTTCATCTGGAAACTAACGCTGGTGAAGTGTCAACAAAAGTCATTCCAGCTGCTCCGATGTGGTAGTAGGTCTGTTTGTTAGCCATCAGATCAATACTGACATGTAACGCAGTATAAAGTTGCTGATGACATCTTCCAGACCAGGAATTTATGAGTTTTTGATCAAGGAGGTCGTGTTCATTTAGGATACCTCAGGTGAGCTTCAGCTCAGTCGAGCCTGTTCTTGTTTCATGTACACTAGTTGTTGCATCAGTGTTCGTCAAAGTGTCTGGCGCTTTGATCCAGGCCAAAAAAAAAAAAAAAATGTGCCGAGGCACTGATCAGCAATAACCCAGCACTTTTGCAAGAATTGCATTTGTTAACTTGAATGAAGATGTAAAAACCGGGCACACAATCAATTACCACATCATGTCAAAGTTGAACGAGGCCAATTGAAATTATTTATTTATTACTTAAAGCTTTGAAACTTTTATATTCGGACAGTGAGTTACTGAGTGTTCAGACCTGGTTTGCCACACACCTTCTTGCACTCTGAGACGCTTGACACCAAATGTGCAGCACGTATGCTCTACCACAGTTGAGGAATTTTAGATACAATCCTAAAAGAATTTACATGCCATTCTGCTTGTTCTGTATTTTTCTGTATGTTCAGTTTTATTAAATCTTAGTGGTGATAACTGACAGTGCTCGACGTAAAAAAGACAAAATAAATCTGTGCATACAGCACTGATTAAAGGTAGAAGATAGACGTGTTTAGTCATGAGAGACGTTCCATATATTAATATTTGAGTTAAAACTTTTATGCATTTTGTCTGGTTCTGTTTCTGTGTTTGAATAAATAGTAGTGAATCTACTCAATTCAGTTACACTTTACTAGTCATTGAAGGGAAATTATGTTTTTGAAGAATAAATTATTCAAAATAAATATTGACAATTGGCAATACTTGAAAATCCATCAGAGAATTTATATTGCTGTAGTTAGTCATTGTTATTAAGTCACTCTATGAAGAATAAGTGTGGAAAGTAAGATCTGTGGGCAGGTATGAGGTCTTATACTGAACATGATTTGTTGTTTAAAGAAGCAATGTGTAAGACTGAAAGTTAAAATATCCCAAATAACCTTGAAACGGCAAGAGAGTGAGAAGAGCAGTCACGTCACAAGAGTGATGAGTATGTATTTGGCTGCTGAGATATCCACCAAGTCACCGTGCCAAATAGCTAGCTTCGGTCCATCCAGTCTTGTAATACCAGTTTCTGCCATGTGTGGTGGTAGTGAGCTAGATAGTAGCCTCAGTATAACATGATAACACGAAGAAGTCACACGGGTTGTAGGCATACTTGAGCTTGTTGCCAATCATGGACCCAAGTTACCATGTCAGGATAAACGGAAACAGCAAAGGCTGGTGGGGTTTTCAGGACAAGAACTTTGCCACCACGACCTCCCGGTATAGGGAAAGTAGCCTCGTTGAGATGGGAAAAAGCAGATAAAGCGCAACTGAGAAGGATGGTTTGGAAATGATGGCGAGAAGAGAAAAGTGTAACTGAAAAAAAAGATTGCTCTCTAGGTTACAGATTTTGATTTTTGGTTACAGATTTTGTTTAGATTGGAAATAAATTTTATGTGATTTGTTCATATTTGATGGAGAGACTGGGCATTTTCTGGTTTCTTACACGAGGATAGACCAACTCGCTGCGCAGCTATACTGCCCCCATTTTGATTGGAGTGTGGCGTATGAATGAAATTTTTGGCTTGGCATGACATATTGCTCCTTTAAACACTTTAGTTGTTCATGGATTCAAAAATTCAGTGCTCAGGTTTCAGAGTGATAATGAATGACAAGAAGTAGTATGGGGACTTTGTGCTAAATAACTAAGATCTCCAAATTTGATCTTTTTTAAAATATCAAACTTAAATTGTAAAATGTTAAAGTTGCATTTGAAACAAATGAGTATGGAATAAATAGTATTAAAAATAAAGTCAATAAAAAAGTAGCATATGGGGGCACTATCAGTAAACTTTATCCGTTTGTTCTTCAACAGTATTCAACTTTATTATGAGTAAAAATATTTTTGAACACTCTGTTTCTTTATTTGTTTCCATCTGACTCATCCTGTTGTATTTACAACTTTATTATCCCTGTTATTGTGTTAACCTTTGTATTGGTGTGACTCTTCCCCCTCAGTAACCCATCACCCTTTATTCAGCATCCTCCAGCTCAGCTCCCACTTCTCCTGCAGCTGAATATCACAGGAAACTCTGGTGTTTAAGTTCTCCGTTACCAGTATGCCGTAATGGGAATGATGTGTAGAGGGGGATGTGACAGAGGGTATTTAAATGTCTAAAAATAATGTGCAATGATTCATGGTTATATTTCGACATCTGTTGGACTCCTCTCAGTAAAGATGAAAGAATAAAAATAATTTCTTTTTGTTTATGTATTTATTTAGTTTTTTGTGATGGCTTACAGGTGAGAGATGTATGAAATGATCCATACTCTACTTTGGACTGAAATTTACAAAAAGAAAAGTCCAGCTTGGAATAGTTTGCTCAGTAAATTTTGTAGTTGATTTTTGGGTCTGTGGTTTTAGGATTTAGGACAGATTAATTGGTCAGAATAAATGTCACATTACAAGCTGTTTCAGTTTTTACGAAGTATCCTACTTCCGTTTTTGAAAAAACTTCTCTCTGTTTTACTCCCCATCGGACTCAGTAGTTTTATGATTTATTCTATTAGCCCTGCTCCTCTTCCTCTCTGTGTAAATGGCCGTCTGTCTCCCGTCACCTTCCAGAGGCCTTGGAGGGGTCTTACCCCTGGGACTGCTACGTCTTTGCCCTGGCGGTTTTCGTGACGTTGACCAATCAGATCCATAAGTGGAGCCACTCCTACTTCGGGCTCCCACGCTGGGTCACGCTGCTTCAGGACTGGCATCTGGTGTTGCCACGGAAACACCACCGCATCCACCATGTCTCTCCACACGAGACGTATTACTGCATTACTACAGGTAGGAGTTGTTACTGAACTAATATAGTAGTGTACATCGGCATTATGATATGCAAATGAGCAATGGCAGCATTACAGAGACTTTTTTGTGATACTTCTGAACGATCTTTCAATGTTAGTGATGGTTGCTACCATTATCCAAGTTATTTGTGTCTGAATGAAAAGTGGAAGACATGTAAGTTTGTCTGTATGAAAGAGAAAGTACGCCTTTATTTGTTTTTGACATTTAATGTGTTAAGAAATACAGCCCTTACCAGGTCTTAAAATAGGGAAAACACAACCTCAGATGAACAACACTGAGAAAGGTTTTTCAATCTTCCCAGGAGAGGACATCCCAGCACACTCACACCAGTGTCAGACTGTGTAATGCTCAGAGAAATTGCTAGAAACGCACAAGCTACATTTAATATGCTGAGACCTCTAGAGTCTGAGATGTAGCAGTATGGACAGAAAAAGACAAAATAAGGTTACAGGGAGAAAGTCTTCTTTCTAAGAAGAGCATGGCAGTGAAGCAGTGGGTTTGCAAAGTTAGATCTGAACAAACCGCAAGACTGTCTTCTGGACATATAAGACCAAAGTGGACATGTTTGGACATACCAATGGAGGGGTAATGTTGTGGGCTTGTTTTGTAGCAGGTACAATCTATCTGACAGATAAAGCTTACTTGGTAAATTTGGTAACAATCAAGCTTCAATCATCTAACCTCCAGGGTGAGACTTCTGCTGAGCTCAGACTTGTTGCAGTTCCTCGACTGACCACTGGAGGCTGGCTCCAAAAGCCAGTCGATCGCCACAGATGTCCAACTTTAGAGCAGAAACTAACATACTTACAGTCTGGTTTAAAAAAATGTTTACGTCTTTTGTTTGATTTTACAGCCATGACAGCTCTGAGGATGATGGACTTTTTTGTACCATGTTAGGGGAATTTATGCAAAACAATACAATTATTAAATGAAGTAATCTGTAGTTTATACTAAGCGCAGTGGTAATGTTTGATTTTGCCACAGAAACATAACCTAAGAATGAGATATTCCTCTACAAAGATCCCCTGGCAGCTCTGCAGTTTTTTTGACGGTGGTCAGCTGAAGCAGAAGGTAGCCATAGCTTACTTTGATTGACATACAGTTGGCATGCTCCTGTTGGCTTCCCGGGCAACACATACAAGGACAAAGAGGCTTCAAAATGGCTCTTCAGAAACTTTTGGCTCATGTGACTGATGCTTGGTATATTGTATTTACAGTCTGTAATAATAAGAATAAGAAGAATAAGAATACTAGTAATAGGACAATGATCCCAAACACATTCACAAATGTGCGACAGAACTGATGGAAAGAATGAAAAAAGAATCAAGCTTTTACAATGGACCGGTCAAAGTCTCAACTTCAACCCTCTTAAAATGGTGGCTAGAGTGGACCAAAATTTCTCCACAACAATGTGGGACACTGATAACAGAAAGAAAATGTTTTTTTCCTGCTAAAAACGGTTCTGCCACCTTTTGAGTCTTGGGGTATATGTGGTGTTTACTCACACTGCTTCTGCATATTGGCCTGTTTTCTTTTTTTAAATTATTTATTATTCAAAATGTACTAAAACAGTGTAATATTTCTGGTGTCGCTCATCTGAGGTTGCATTTACCTGTAAGGGGTTTTCATTGTTCTGATACATTAAAACCTTAGAATTGAAAAAGATTGTGTACTTTTTTCTTCTCATGACTGTATATTGAAGCCCAGGTTAGAAAAATAAATACATTTTTAATAATATTTATATTTTTTTATTTTGAACAGCTTCACAATAAAATGAGAAAATTCTTTATTTTCTGTTTTGTGTCTGTTACAAATGGACTTTAAAGACGTGTGCTGAGAAACTCTGTTACCTGAGATTATTGTTAGCAGCCATTTCAGGTTATTATAATGAAGGCTGAAGACTTCAGAATTATTTAACTCCCAGTTCTTGCAATTTTTAATAAAATGGCGGCTGTCTGTTTGTCTGTCGACTTCTTATAAATAACTAAAAGAAAATGTCGTGTTTGTGTGTGTACGGGTCTTTAGAGACACAAGGCCTCTGTAATAGATCCGCATTCAGTATTCCGCCTGCATCTGGGTGAGAGGGAGGATACACAAGGGGGATTCAGTTTGCTCGTCACCCTCAGCCCCAGTGGACAACAGATGTGTGTGTGCGTGTATGTGTTTTTGTGTCTAAGTTGAGTGGGGTGATACAGTGACAGTGTGTCTGTATACGCACACACACTGCCATACATCTGCATACTTGAGCATCTGTGTGTGTACGTCCTTTTGACCTCCTCTTCGGTTTATAACCTGCGCTTTTGGAGTGGATTGGTGGCGTAGGGAGGACCCAGGGGACTACGACGGCCCCCTGCTCCCACAACCTGGCTGCTGGGCCCGGCATGCAGTCTGCTGGGGCTCACCGAGCTGCCTTTGTGTTCACCACCGGCTGACAATCCCCATGTATATTTAATGCTAACCTGCTGTCTGTTCTAACAAATAGGACTTCACAGGCGGAGGGGACGGGGGTGGAGGACAAGGGAAGATGGGAAGGGGTGAGATGGCGGGTGGGGAGCAGCAACTTGGTGGGGGGCGTTAAAAAAGAAAAAGGTGTGTGGAGATGGGAGGGGGAGATGGAGGGAATGAATGAAATCAAACACAACCTCTGGCTTCTGTAACGTCTTCTAACCAAGAGAGGGTCACCGCTGACACGCACGCACACACACACAAACACATACACACACACAGCATGCTTCCTGTATAATCGCACCATGTACACCATAAATACAGTTTATAAACATGTATGAGCATCAGACAAGGTTTTCTGAATCACACACAACTCATATGAATATTTACTTTCTTCTTTTGTGTGTGTGTATGTTTTATTACTGTTTGTGTGATTTACTGTGGGCTGTAAAAGTAAAACTGAAATCAATTTCCATCTAGGATGTGGAGGGACTTTTTCTGAAGCAGTGGCGCTTGTACAGTGTAATGTGCTCAACACTGATCACTTTATGTATATGTGTGTGTCTGTGTTAGTGTGTTGTACAGTCATCCATGAGTACATGTAAATGTATTTTGACTTGTAGTCATACATACATGAATGTGTTCAACTCAAAGAGTAGTCGTAGTGGATAAAACTCTTTAAAGTTCACAGGAACTTAAGGACTGTGTGTGTATGTGTGGGTTTCCATTTGTTAGCGGGGTTTAAGGACGTCTCCCCGGAGATTCCTCGCATCCCATCACCCCTCAGCTCATGATGAGAGTGAGACAGAAGGTTAGAAGTATGTGGAAGAACTGATGTTGGGGGTGTAGATGGGAGTAAAGAGAGATAAAGAAGTAAATAGACGGTGAACCAGGTTAAAGACAGTAAAAGACCTGAATCCAATCCAGTGATTCCCCTGAGGGTGAAGTGAAAGGAGTCACATCCAAAAGAAAGGATTCGCAACACAGATGCAAAATTGTGCCAGGGTCCAAAATTTGGAAGTTTTATGTTTGAAATACTTGTACAGTCCTATTTATTCCATAATTTTTGCTTTGAAATGAAAAAAAAAATGACAGGAACCTTTCTGAGGCTGTTTTCAAAGCTGCATATTGGGTATTTTTCATACACTAAAGTTTACTGGTACTTTGGTTGTTATTAGTATGTAGCATACAACTGTAAGAGCTCAGGACTGGTCAGACGTCATCTGGGCTTCTTTTGTTTTCTGTGTACTGCAGATTGTGCAGTTGTTCGTACACTAATGCTAAAACAGGTAGAATAATATCGGGTTTAGAAAACGAATTCTCTTCTTAATGACTATTTAAAGAAGTCTCCCTTTTTAGGAGCTTTTCAGGATCTTCTTACAATAATTTTTTATTTGTTTACTAACTTCTTAAAACTTCCTGCTTCACAGCAGGAGCTTTTCTAGCATGAGGGGAACCACCTGTGATACAACTTTATGATAACTGGTCGAGAAAGCGTTAATGGTTGAGCATATAAGAGCATTAAAAAAAGAAAAAGATGAAAAACATTTGTTAGAAGATTTTAATGTTGACCTCTTCAAAAACAAACTAAATAAATCATGAAAGAATGATCTGAGAGCTGGCCCCTACATCGCTTCAGCGTTCCTGTCTGAGGAGTGAAAGCAACCAGAGAAAGAGCCTTTGAGAGTTTGTTCAGTGAATTCACCAGCCTCTTTAACCCTCAGAGAATTTTTACAGGTTTATTTCCTGAATAGTTCCTTTATTCAGTTTGTTTGTGCCGTCGACACCGTTACTGGAGCAGAACTGTGAAACAACTGAAGCTCTTTCATTCACTGCTCTGTTTTCATTTCATCTAGGTTGGTACTCCTGCTTTATGGATGGCAGTGCCGGTTTTATTGGTCAGTCCACCTCTTTGGTCCAGAGGGAAACGTATTGAAAATTAATTGATGAATTGTCAATAAATTCTGTACAGTGGTTTCATGGTTCCTGGAGAAAGGATGGATAGAGTTTTGTGATGCCATTTTATATTGACATTTGGTCAGTGGATGTCAATAAAGCCCCTATTAAATGAGTTTATGCATCTGTAGCTTTTGTTTTGTGTAAAATCCTCACCGAGCCCGCATTTATCCGATTGGTCAGCTGTTCTGGCCTGAGCAGGCACCACCTACTATTATAAATATCACACTTCACATATAGTATTGTTATTAAGTCACTCTATAAAGAGTAAGTGTGGGAAGTAAAATCTGTGGGCAGGAATGAGCTCTTATACCAAAGATGATCTGTTGTTTAAAGAAGCAATGTGTAAGACTGAAGGTTAAAATATCCCAAATAACCTGTACGTACATAGAAACTAAAGGAACCACTGTGTGAACTCTTGATGACCTCGCGCTTCTGCTCGTAGCTGCTAGAGACCTCCAACTTTGTTTTGCATCAAAACGTTTGCTCAGCAGAAATGAGAGACAGGAGCAAGCGTGGATCTAGCAATATGATGGAGCCTTTGTTTTCTACATGTTTGTGTATTAGGGACAGTAAGTGCAGGAGACGAGTTGTGAGTTAGAGAAGGATGCTTTCCTGCTTGCAAGTGTAATTAATATAATCCAGAAAGATGCTTGATTCAGTATGTGCTTTTCAGGTTTCTGTGGTATCTCATGTCTGGGTTCACACTTCTGTATCAACCAGCTGCACACAGGGCAGCTTTCTTGTTTCTCTCAAGTTTTTATTTTGGCTGTAATTTTGAAAATAAAAAGGACCAAAATTCAGCCTGACCTAATGAATCAGCTGTTTCTGCTTCTGGAGAATAAACAAGACCAACACTTGCAGCCATAAAACAAGAATTGCAGGACATGACTGGTCCACATTTTTAACATCTCAATTTTCAGCTCAGATGTCTTTTTTTGTCTCTCCCCTGTTCCCTTACCTGGCAGGTTGGTGCAATTATCCACTGGACCAGCTGGGTTTTTGGAGGTGGATGGAGCGACTGATCGAACACTTGACAGGGCAGAAGCCGCGGTCAGATGACCTGGCGTGGGCCAAGAAGACTGACTGATGAACAAACACAGGAATACCAATGCAGGAGAAATGGAGGGATGGACACGCAGATGTAAAACACACAGACATAGAAATAAGATGGATAGAATCAGAAACACACACTTTACTCATGTCTCCGAGCTTCTGGCTTTTTTTCCCGCTAAAGAGCAAATGTTTAAGGAATTTAAGTTTGCAAAAAAGTCCTAATGACGGTTCAGAGGATATTTTTTAGGGTGGGCTGCAGTCGGTACCTAAGCAAGCTTTGAACAAAAGCAGTGAAAGTGGTTCCAGATGAAGGTGTGCTGCTGCGACGTCCAGACCACTGGTAGTTCTGTTTGTGGCGTGTGGGTGTAGGAGGTTTCTGGAGGTTGGGCTCTCCAGAAGTGATACCACGCTGCCTGCTGCAGACAGTTTCTTACACCGCACATGCACACACGCATCCATGGAAATCCAGATTTAAAATGGTCAGTCACTTGTTCCTGAAGATTTCTCTCTCTCTCTCTTTTTTTTGGTTCTTGTTTATAGTAGGCTTTCCCCCAGATAGAAACATTACTGCCTGGTCATGTGGATCATTTACACCCAGAAAGATGAAAATCTGAGTATAGGATTAAAACCTCTGCAACAGCATTACCAATCTTGTTTTTCAATTCCATTCACTAACACTCTACTATTCCCTGAAGTGAAGTTACGTTGTTGCAGTCAGACAGTCATGACTATAAAAAGTGATTGTGGAAGGTTATAGGATAATCTCTTATAGGGGTCGTCATTGGAGCAAACCTGGAGAGGTCTGACTGAAGAAGATCCAACGTTTGATAACTGTGTTGTTGTGTAAAGGTTGTGCAATGTTGTCCAATTCGTTTTGCAACTTGGGCAGCATTCCTCTTTGCACAATCAGTTCTTTGACAGTTGCCAGCTCAGCCAGCCGTTTTTTTAATCAGTTTGTTGTGTTTCTTTGAATGTGTGGTTTGATGCTGCTGCCCCGACACATGACTGCAGACAAAAACTGTACTCTCCACCAGACTTACTGCAGATGTGCAACATCTGCTGCAGACACCGAAGGGCTGAAGCGTCCTAAGGAAGTGTGATCTGCTCTGTCCCTGCACGTGGACATCCTGGACAGGACTGGCTGTCAAAACAGAAAAAAAAACATGAATTGTTAATCAAGCTAGTAGAACTGATGTAAGCAATCCCGTTGAAGGCTTGCACCATAGACAGTATTTTATGTTGACATTCCTCATGTTTTGTCTCTTTCATTTATCAATTAGATTATTTTAACTCATCCACAAGTCTTAAAAAATCTTTTTTTTCCATAAACCATATTCCACTCAAATATTGATAAGTTTGGGAAATTTAGTGCAAATGATAAGTCAGTTGTAAGAAAGAACCGAGGCGTATTGGTTTCTCTTCTACGCGATTGAAGAGATCCTGTTTGTTCAAGAGGAAGACGGAGCAGTAGCGTTACCTGGCAGACGCAAGACGGACAAGCAAGTTGACAAAGGTGTAATGTAGGTGGCAAGGCCGATGAGCTTGAAGGAGTCTTAAAGGACTACTGTGACATTTGGAAAAATATCATTTGCTTTCTTGCTGCATTTTAGGTGAGCTGACATTCTGCTGCAAACTGAGGTTGTCTTTTATAAAGACTGAGCCTCTACGCTGACCTTTTCTTCTTTTTTAAAAAAACTGCAACCTGAAAACTTGCATCTTATCTTATCATCAACATGAATATTTTTGGGAGTTTTTTAAAATATTAGGTTTAATCCAGAAATTGGGGTGAATTAGCAGATCTCCCACCCAGTGACACTGCACTGTTCATTCGGTCCTAACAGTGTAAGGTTTAGATTTAAAATGTGGACAAATGTAAGCTGATGTCATTCATCGGGCTCATTAATGCAGTCCAACATATACATCTATTTGGTTTGTCTAAATATCTTTCTTTTTTAAGCAGTGTACTTTGATTTGTCTTGGCAAAGTCTCCCTGTTTGTGTTTTTAACAACTTTCCAGTCAGACTAAACTAAAGGTAGTTTGGCTTCCACCAGCTCACCTGATGGAGGGCACATAACAGCTGCTAACATGCTCATCCTTCGCATCAAAGCAAACAATTCTCCAAAAGACTTTTTTTGTTTTGTTTTATGGCAGATTTATTATGAAGGCTTGAACATTTCAAATAAAATAGAGAAAGGATGGTGAGTTTAGAGTGACAGGCGGATGTTGGAAACAACAGAACTGCCTGTAGTCGTGTGGATCATTTTGATGGAGTGTGCTCGTGGGGCGGCTACGGAGCCAGTTGTGTCCAGATGTGCACATGCGTCCACAACTCAGCAAAGCTCAGGACAGGGTTTATTGAACTTTTCGCTGACTTCTACTTTTTTGCATTTTTACATCTCTAAATCAGGATTCCATTTTTTTTCCCCTAATGTTGGAAGAGCAAGGATGCTCCAGAAAACACCAGAGTCCTTCTTGTTTAATTGTTCAGTAGAGAAAGGTGGCTTTTGTCTCTGTTTTTGAAGAAGACTTGTTCATAAACTGCTGACTGCAGATGTAAATAATAGACTCGACATCTCTGGAAAGATGTCACAGACCTCTGAACCCGAATCAGAGAGAGATTCGTTAGAGAAATGCGTAGCAGTCCTCCGATACATGTCAGCTGATGTGAAATGAGCAGGAAACCATGAGTGTGACAGTTCGGTTTGCTTTCCCTTGTTCTCTCCTGGAGAGCCCTGCTGCTTGAATCATAGTTTCATTTCAAGGCTGGAAGCCCCTTTAGTCACAGGTCAATTAAAACAGCACTTTATTATTTTACCAAGTAAATGTCTGAACGTGTGTCCTGTAAGCAGCCGTTCACTCAGTGTTACACACGTACAGATGAGACTCGCCTGCATGCACACTCACAAAAGAAATCTCTTAAACACACACGTTCACAAGCTCTTTGTCACGTTGATTTGTTGTTTTCTCTGGCTTTATAATTTTCTATTTTTTTATTAACAGATCAAGCCTTGTATATAGTTAAATTCTGACGTTTCATCCTGCAGCTCAACGCTTGCTGCTCGTCTGCCTTAATGTTTTTATCTGCTGTTTGATTTAAATAAAGATTTAGTAACTCCAAATGTTGGCTCGCTGTAGTAATCTTTAACATAAAAAAAGCACATTTGAAGATATTGATCTTCAGACTGTAGTTTGGATTCATGCAGCAGATGCTGCATCACCACTGTGAAAGCTGAGGGATCCAGTTCAGCTTTGCCTCTGACCAGGATGTCACCTGCAGCGCTCCGAGGACCCCCGACTCAACACGAGGAGCATTATTGGTGATGTGAATATTTGCAGGAGAACAAAAGATGAGCACAGAAAATGTGACTTTATGCATTTGAAAAAAATAGGCCTCTTTTTTTAATTCTTATTTTTTTTAAAGGGTTTTTAAAATGTACATTTTTTTTAAAGCGCAAGCATGCTGAAGTTGACAGCCACTGCTGAACCTCCAGCGCCCTCTAGCGTCAACTTTTAGTCTCTTCCCTGGAACCTGGAAGTTTGGCCTCAGTGCATTACTATTTTTTTCTTGTGCATCATGCAGATAAATAGAGGGCGTACTGGAGTCCTGTGACAGATCAAAATGACCTGAAACATCACATTTTAACACAAAACCAGAAAAGAGACCCCAGTTAAATAAATTAGACAGGAACATACTCTATTTGTTGAGGACAATGATGCAAAATAAAATTGACTGTAAAAGTGAATTTTAAATGTGATGTAAATCATTGAGGTATTTCTATTAATATTATTATTCCTACTCTTCAGCTCGAGGTTATTTGTGGTGTTCTCTGCATGATCTGATGTCCATATGCACCGCTGCAAGCCCAAACCATGTTTCACCCGTAAAATGGGATATGTTTCACAGTTATTCATTTATTTTTATATGCTATTGTTTTGTTACATTATTAATTTCTTCATTATTACTACATACTTTGTGAAGCCCATCAGCAAAACTCAGAGAGTCAGCCCATCATGTGCTACACCTCAGTCGTCATGACCTCCTCATGGGGTTCAGTGAGTCTGGCCATCCAGAGTTCCCTCCCCAGAGAGAGGAGGCTTCCCTGGGGTGAAGCTGGACTTCCGTGGATCCAGCTGAGGACTAGCTCCAGGGACCAGGTAGGGTAATGAGGAAGGAGAGGGGGGCAGAGAGGGCAGAGAGATGGGAGGATGATCAGAGGCTGGTGGTGGAAGGAGACAGAAAATTATTGTGAATCGGTTTGATGTCTGTTCTCAAGGCCTGGAAGTATTTCCTGACTCCACAACTGCTGCCTGCAAATGGACTGAATGAGAGTCATTTAAATGGTCGCGGTGTTTGTTTAAAAATAAAAAACCCCACTGTGACGACCCTTTAAACAGGTAGCACAAAAACTCACACTGGTGCATTACCGTTCAGCCAACAAAACAGTTTGTTTTTAACAGAAAAAAAGGTTTTAACAGAAGCAGTCTTATCTTCTTAAAGGTTTGGGGGCTAATTGAATATTTCAAGAATGCTTTCATTTATGGATTAATACACCACCAAACGTATTGTAATAAAGGTAAAATGAACATCTAAAATCAAAGATCTGTACACAACATTTAAGAGGGAACACAACACAATTAAATAAATTTAAGAAATGCATTTGATGCATGTACAACAACGTGCCACAAGCTTCATTACCTTAAAATAAATACAGTTCCTCAGTGAACTAATTAAATCATTACAATTAAAGCTACCTCTATTTCTGGTCCATTGAGCATAATTGTCACAGTGCACTGAATAATAGAAAAAGTTAAATAATCTATTGGCATAGGTTTATATTTAAAATACCCATTTAAATAACTTCACAGAAAACACACACACGTTCGGATGTAGAACGTCTCCCTCCTCTCATCTCCTCATGTATCTCACAGCAGGGTCTCTGTCATTCCCACATTAGTGTCATCTCTTCCACTGTTACACCCTGCACTAACAAGCCTCAGAATCCCCCTCTCTCTCTCACACACACACACACACAGACACACATACTGTATGGAGGTAACATACCAGCTCCCACAATGCTTTGGTGTCACGCTGTTAACATTTCCATCAGCAGCACCGAGACACGTGAGGTGCAGCGTGTGAACGTGGAGCTCTGATAAGCCATTATGATGAGCAAGTTACAGAAAAAATAGACACATACAGCCCACACTTAATGATTTTTTTTCACACACATATGAAGAATAATTTACTGGTGAATTGTTATTCTACACAACCATTAAAAATGAAACAGGCTTGGATATTAGTTACTACCCTCAATCTTATATTTTGTTCCACAACCTTTTGAGTCAGTCACTGCAATCAAGTGATTTCTGTAACTCTCAGTGAGACTTCTGCACCTGTGGACAGGCATCCCTGCCCACTCTTTGTGATCAAACTGCTCCAGATGTCTCAGGTTTGGGTTTTTTTTCTTTTCTCCAGACTGCATGTTCCAGCTTTTTCCACAGATGTTCAATAGGATTTGTTCAGGGCTTGTAGGATACTTGATGAAGTGTTTTGTTTTTAACCATTCTTGGCTGTTTTTAGTTGTGTGTTTTGGTTCATTATTCTGTTGCAGGACCCATGTCTAAGACAATCTGACACTGGGCAGCATATTTGGCTACTGAGTGTCCTAATTTTGAGATTTCATTGTACCTACACAACTTCAAGATGCCAATACACATCAAAGCAGCTCCAGAACATAACCCAGCCTCCTCCATGCTTCACAATAGCTGCAGTCTAAATGCTTCATTTTCACCTAAAAACTCCAGTTTTGTCTCATCTGTCTAAACAGAAACTTTGTGGCTTGTCCATGTATTTTGACAAATTCAAGTCTGACATTTTTATATTTTTCTTTTACAGCAGAGTCCACTTTAACTCAAACAGTGACTGACAGATCAATCTGACACTGATGTACGTTCCTCTTTGGAAATGGTTCTGCACTCTTTGGTGACCATTTATATAACCCGTCTCTTCAGTTTGTCATCAATTTTCCTTTTGTGGTCTCTTCCAGGGAGGTTGGCTGTTCTTATTTACAGGAACATCCAACTGCTTGGAGATAATCTTCAAGCCTTTACCTCTAACAAACTTATCTAGAATGTTCTCTCTGACCTCCTCAGACAACTCTCTCTTTTCCCTTTCTCTGGTCCATTTTCACCTTTTAAATAAACAGAGACTAACTGACAAGACTGAAGACACATGATTCTAATTACTAGACACACTTTAGGTTAACATGTCACAGTGGTCATATTATTGCCTGTGTGGTCTCCAGACATCTTGTGAACAACTCTAAAGATCTGTCTCTTCTGCGGGACACTTGTAGCTGAAGTACCAAAAGTACTTCAACAAGTACCGCAGACAGAACCTTTGGGGTTTTATAGACAGATGAAGTGATCCATGTACTTGGATGGATCTGTGATGCATCACGTGGATATCCCAACAGGGCAGGCACTGGATGAGATGCTGACATCAAAGATCAGCTGCTTGGACTGCTTCAGGTTGACAGTTGAACTGACAATCACCTCCCAAACCTGCTGGAAGACACTTTGTGTTGGTGGAGGAACAAGAGGACTTGAACAGTGTTCAAGAGGACCGGGGTCTTTGTGCAGGCCCATGCTCCAACAGTGACTCGGTCCTCTTCTTCTCTGGACTTCAGTCCTGTCAACAAACGTTTTTTCAAACATCACATTTAGACTGAGGGCACCCCGGTTTTCTCTGATCAGAAAAGTGACTGACTCTATGGATGATGAGAAGTTACTGGAAAGGATGGGGGCTGAATTTGTTGTCAACGTCATGTGTCTTACTTATATGTTAGTCTTACAATAAAAAATAAGAATAAACAAATTTTGAAAACCTAATTGTTATTCTTTTTTGTTTTGTTTAATTACTAATTATACCTTCTTACATAAAGACAAAGCTTACTTTTTTGCTTGGCTTGACAAAAAGAATGTTTTAGATGAAGTGAAAGTGTTAAATTTGTCTCACAATATAAGAAATCTTTTAAGATGCAGAAATACCCCAGTTCAAATAAAACCCAAGAATGGACAAATAAGTCATATAAAGTAAAGCTACAACATGAGCTAACATCTAACCACACATAAACTTCTGCTAATCCAAGTTCTGGTCACAGAGGCAGCTGAAAAGAATCCCAGACCTCCGTCTCCACCGCCACCTTCTCCACCTCTTTCAGCACTCTCAAGAGATGTGATCTCTCCAGCGTGTCCTAGATAGTTCCAGGGCCTTCACCCAGTTGGACCTGCCTGGAACCCTTCCCTGGGGAAACAATCCATGGTGCAACCAGCACTGTCTCCTCTTAAGGATTCTACTCTCGAGTCCCCCCTGAATGGCAGATCTTCTCAACCTGTTTCTAAGGGAGAGTCCAGCCACCCTAGGGAGGAAAGTCCTTTCAGCGGCTTGCATCTGTGATCTCATTCGTTCTGCCACTGCCTACAGAAGTGGGTTTGGGAACGTAGATTGAGCGGTAAACAACTTTTGGATCAGCTCTCTCTTCATTTCAACAGACCAGTGCAGAGTCAGCATTACTGCAGGTGCTGCAGAAAATCTGCTCTCCGATCTTCTGCCCCACTTGTGAACAAGACCAGGGATACTTGAGCTCCTCCACATCAGGACACGTCAAAGACCTTCTCCAAGTCTACAAAGAACATGTAGACTAGAAAACTCACTTGTCCCCTCCAGGGTCCTTGCATGGGTAAAGACCAGGTCCATCATACCACGGCCAGACCAGGGCAGGACCTGCATGCATGTTTCTTCAGTACATGTTTCTATTTAACCTAAAAGGTTCAGTTTTAATGTTAAACTGTTAGTGAGGTACTTTAGAAGAGCAGAAGATCAGCCTCCAGAGGTCCCTGAAGTCTAATTGGATTCATCAGCACTCGACACAAAAACATCAGTAAAGTCAGCAAGTGGAAGTAACAGAGCTTTGACTCCTCTCTAATGACGCTGAGTATGTCAGCAGGTGGCTTTTGTCACAAAGGGTGTGACAGTCTTCTTGTTAAATATTGGAGGTGTGTTTGCAGTCCTCCCAGCACCTGTGCATGCATGAGAATGTGTTTGTTTCAGTTTCTGCATGATGTACAAGCATAGTTGTAAATGTGTGTGTGCGCATGCACGTGTGTGTGTGTGTGTGTCTCACTTGCTAGGTCCTTGTACAAGTGAGAAGACCAATTATGAGACTTGATAGAAGCAGTCAGACATTTGAGAATTCGTCACTTTCAGCGCACAGTTTCAGTCAGAATAACACAATCGTTACGGTAAAAGCAAGAGATTTAAATGTGCTTCACTCAAACCATATATTCTGTATTTTCCTAAACTTTAATACAGGATTCCCTTCCCCTGCATGTCCAGCTGGAGGTGTAGAACTTTAGAAACATTTACATTTATATGTACTCATTAATTATATCTTTTTAAAATAGCAGGTAGCAGCTCCTGAAAGCAGTCAAAATACCTCACTGGGAACAGTTGTCACAGGCTGTGTTTAAAAAAAATTAAACTAATACCCTTTAATCAGGTATTTGGTAAAAAACAAACATACCATCCCCGTACACCATTCTTCCATGCAAAGAGCACCATAAAACCCCAGAACCATACTTGACAGGTAAAGACAGGATGTTTCATGGACACTCAAGGTCAGTTATTAGTCACTTATGTTCAGGACTTTAATCCAAGTTAAAACATTATCTGTAGTGGAAACCTGGTGATTAAAAATCAATTATTATGTGGCATAAAGAGGCTTTTTAAAAGTCCAGATATTTAACACAGGGCTGTTAAAATAATATCGCATTTTCAGAACCCATTAAACACCTTTTGAAGTACAAATCTAACAGTTAATTCTTGCACATCTATACCCATAAGTCATGTAAGAGTGTTAAAATATAAACACAGTACATGTTGGTGTTTTTTCAGCATGTCGTCTCAAATATGACTTTTAAAAGATGACACATAAATGTTTATTTGTTCAAACTGGCAGCAGTAGCACAGACATGTCCTCTATTTGTATTTCCACAATTTTTTCACAAAGATTTTCAATGCTGAAAAAACTAAGTGAATAAAAATCATTTTTTATTTTGATTTTAGAGGGAAAAACCTTCCTTCTGGTGCACGTTTGTGCAGTCTATCTCTTTATATGCAGCAATGAACTTTAACATTTCACAAACTAACTGAGGTCTTTAGTTTGAAATGTGGCTCTTGCATTATTTTGAATATTTTATTTCCAGTTGAGAATACCTCTGGAGAAGATTATTGGAGAAGGATGGACTCCTGATTATTGATACTTGCTGCTAATCAGTTAATCGAGTGGATTTACCAGGTTTTTCACTCATCGTTTCTGCTTTTTGTCTTCTTTATTGTTGAATAAATAGTGGACTGTGGTGATGTTCATGTGAGCTGTTACTCTGGAAACAAAACAAAATAACAAAAACATGCCAAACACTCAGCCACAGAAATCCCAGTTTATCTGTCAGAAGGAGGGCACGTCACATCTTGCTCACATTGTTTGAAAAACGTACAATTTATAGCTCAGATTATGAAGTCTTTTTAGGTGCTGGAGAGGAGACCAGCAGGGGACGTTGTTGTGACGCCACCTGCTGGTTACATTCAATCCAGAGCTGTAGAACAGGCTGATATCTTCAGAGACATCCAGGCAGTCACAGCTCAGCCAGTTAATGAGCCTCCAGAGTGTCCAAAGATTTCACAGGTAATATAACACCTTACGCAACTCATGAGTGTAGACAATTATCATTTGTAGCTGATATTAATGCTTTCTTGACAAGTTAGGGCTCTACGGAGACTTTTTGGTGTCTTCTGTTGGTGACAATGTTTCAAGAGTGAATGTGTGTAGCTGAAAGTCACGAACTAAAATCAAAATGTTTGTTTTCCTAACAGTGTCCATAGTTCAGTGGACTTTTGCAGTTTGTTATCAATTATTGTACTGATATTTTGAAGAGATAAAGTTACATGAATCAAGGCTGATCCAATGATGGTTCCCAGTTTAGAGCTGGTAAAAGCTGCTGATTCGGTCATCATCACTTCCAGATGAATCCACCGCTCCTGTATTTATTCAGTTAGGCTTCTATCATGTTTTCACAATGAATGAAAGGACCGTTTCATGAAGGTTCACCAACCCACATTAAACAGTCAGCAAATGAAGTTGGGCTTGTGATTGTCTGACTCATGTTGGACAGTTTCCAATTGACAAAGTAAAAAGAAAAATAATAATCAGAAGAAGAGAGAGTTTCACTCTTAATCTCACAGCTAAACTGTTTTGTTAAAGTAATCTCCTCCAGAAGAGATTTTGAGCATGCTGCAGACAAATCAGAGATCCTGATATACTCATGCAGCCTCAACAAAAACAAGAGACTCTGTTGTCACTGCAGTTATTATCTGTTTACCACTTTATTGTTCATTAGTGAGGGAAAAAAGCCACTGACATGACTGAGAACAACAAATGAACTGTTGCTTATGTGTTATAATTGTTAGATTTCTACACAAAGGTCACACTGCTTACTTTTCTCTCTGATGAAAAAAAATATTGATGACAACACAACAGGTTTAAGACGATCAGGAATAACAATAACTGAATGCTTCTTAGAATGCAAACAGATTAGACTCGTATCATACTCAGCAGAGGAGTCGGCGGGGGCGATGGGTGAGGATGGGTGAGGATCAGGGTGGGAAAGGGGGTGTTGTAAGTGTCATGGGGCCTGGAGATGAATAGCTGACATGGTACTACAGGGACCTGAGCGCTGTCAAACTGTCAGAGCCCCCCGCATCCTCCGCCCCCCACTCACACACTGGGAATGCTAATTAGTCACGTGCAGTGTGTGTGTGCGCGTGTGTGTGTATGTGTGTTGTACTTATGAGTTAGAAATGCAGACATGATGGAGAAACAAAATCAGCTCTAGAGGAAAAATCCATCCATCCGTCTGTCTATCCATCCATTATTCAGTGTCCCGAGGGTCTGCTAGAGTCTTTCCCAGCTCTCTCTGGGGGAAAGGCAGTGGGTGTACACATGGACAGGACACCACTTCATCGCAGGTCCACATGCTCACTTGTACGGGTAATTTAGATTTACCAGTTAACCTGACCTGCATGTATTTGGGGCTTGGAAAGTGGTGTGTGTGTGTGTGTGTGTGTGTGTGTGTGTGTGTGTGTGTGTGTGTGTGTGTGTGTGTGTGTGTGTGTGT
>JAOWBL010000021.1:13510956-13540807 GCA_028564865.1 Zenarchopterus dispar | reverse complement strand
GATAGATAGATAGATAGATAGATAGATAGATAGATAGATAGATAGATAGATACTTTATTGTCATTGTATCAGTGAACCATGACAATTAAATTTGGTGCTCAGGAATATAAATATGCTTAAAAAGGTAAAAAGTAAATAAATAGCCATATATTAATGACTAAAAACTCACACAATCACACAGACATACAACATATTGCACTGTCCCTTGGTCAAGTTAAAATGAAAACATGTTGTAGACGTAACCTTACAATTCAGTTCCACCACCAAAATTAGGTGCACATTGTCAATTTAGCAGCATTTCATATAGTGATTGCTGAAGGATAGAAACTATTTCTTAGTCTGTTTGTTTTAGTCTTAATGGATCTAAAACGTCTGGCTGAGGGCAGGCGTTCAGACAGTTTGTGTCCAAGGTGTGACTGATCTTTTAGGATCTTTTCAATATTCCTGAGACAACTGGAACTGTGGAGATCTTTAAGTGTAGGGAAAGGGCAGCTGACTGTCCGCTGGGTGACCTGTATGACTCTGTGGAGCTCTTTTTTCTGTGCCACTGTGCAGCTGTTGAACCATACACAGAGGCAGTAGATCAGGATGCTCACTACTGTGCAGCAATAGAAGGACATCAGCAGTTTCTCAAGGATGTTGTTTTTCCTGAGAACCCTCAGGAAGTAGAATCTCTTTTGGGCCTTCTTGACTAACTCAGCAGAGTGTATTCCCCATGTCAGGTCCTCTCTGATGTTGTCCCTCAGGAAGCAGAAGTCTGAAACCCTCTCCACACAGTCCCCATTGATGGTGAATGGCTAGATGTTGTTTGCTTTCTTCCTGAAGTCCACGATGAGCTCCTTGGTCTTTACTGTGTTCAGGATCAGGTTGTTGGTCCTGCACCACTCTGTCAGTTGCTCCACCTCTTTCCTGTAGGCAGACTCATCCCCCCCAGACATAAACCCTTCTACTGTGGTGTCTCGGCAAACTTAACAATGGTGTTACTGTGGTGGGCAGGAGTACAGTCGTGGGTGTAGAAGGTATAGAGCAGGGGGCCCAGCACACAGCCCTGAGGGGAGCCGGTCCTGAGACTGATGGCTGTGGACAAGTGGGGGCCCAGTCTAACTCTCTGTGTGCGTTTACTTAGGAAGTCCTTAATCCAGAGGCAGGTGGAGTGTGGAAGTCCTATATCCAACAGTTTTGTCACTACTCTGTGAGGAAGCAGAGCTAAAAGCAGAGCTAAAATCTATGAATAGTTGTCATGCGTAGCTGGCCCGTTGCTCCAGATGGGACAGAGCTGTATGGAGAGCAGTGGCCACGGCGTCTTCTGTAGACATATTAGCTTTGTACACAAACTGACGTGAGTCGAACATGGGGGAATAAAAGACATGATCTGGTTCCTGATGAGTTTCTCAAAGCACTTCATCACTACTGGGGTCAGCA
Organism: Zenarchopterus dispar; assembly: GCA_028564865.1. Classification (NCBI taxonomy): domain Eukaryota; kingdom Metazoa; phylum Chordata; class Actinopteri; order Beloniformes; family Zenarchopteridae; genus Zenarchopterus; species Zenarchopterus dispar. The sequence continues at coordinate 13,539,385 of JAOWBL010000021.1, read as the reverse complement.
CTACTGGTCTACAGTCATTGACACTGGTGCTGGTCTGTTTTTTTGGGCAGAGGGACTATGATGGAGGACTTCAGGCAGGGTTGGGATGATGGACTGGGACAGAAATTGGTTGAATATCCTTGTGAAGACCCCCACTAGGTGGTCTGCACAGTTCTTCAGCATACATCCTAAGATTCAATTCAATTCAATTTTATTTATATAGCGCAAATTCACAACAAAAGTCGCCTTGAGGTGCTTCACATTGTAGGGTAAAGATAAAACAGTGTTACAAGGAAAATCCCAACAACCCAGTGATCCCCTATGAGCAAGCACTTGGCAACTGTGGGAAGGAAAAACTCCCTTTTAACAGGAAGAAACCTCCGGCAGAACCAGGCTCAGGGAGGGGCAGCCATCCGCCTCAACCGGTTGGTGAGGGAACAGAGAAGACAGAAAGGAGAGCAGAGAGAGACACATGCTATGGGAGAGAGAAAACAACACAAGATGCCATTGGGTCCATCAGGTTGACAGCCCGCAGAGTCCGCCTCGCCTCATGCTCCCCCACTATGAAGATGGGGCTGTTGTTGCTCTCTGGGTGAGATCTGGGTGCCTCTGGTTGTTCCACCTCAAACCTGGCAAAGTAGTGATTCAGCTGCTCTGCCAGTGGTACGTCCCCTCCCACGGCTCCATAGTTGGTCCTGTAGTTGGTGATGTGTTGGACACATCACCAACTACAGGACCTCCACACCTGCCTGCTATTGTTGATGTTCAGGTGGTCCTAAATCTTCCTCCTGTAGTCTGACTTGGCTTCTCAAATGCCCCTCTTTAGGTTGGCACAGGCTGTGCTGTAGAGAGCCTCATTGCCAAATGTAAAGGCGTTGTTCCTTTCCTTCAGCAGTCTCTGAACCTTCTTAGTCATCCAGGGCTTCTGGTTGGGATAGACCTGAATGCATTTGTCTACAGTAATATTGTCTATGCAGTACTAGATAGTACACTGTCACTAAACACCTCCAGGTCCGAATGTTCAAAAAAGTCCCAGTTAGTCCTCCTGAAGCAGTCCTGCAGCTGCTGAGAGGCTCCATCTGGCCCTGTTTTAACTGTCTTTGTGGTAATGAAAACAGTTTTACTGAATGTGGGGTATGCCGAGATCAGAAACAGATGTATAGTCAGACTGGCTAAGGTGTGGTAGTGGTTTGGATCCAATGTGTTGGCTTCTCTGATGGCACACTTGACACGCTGATAGAATTCAGGAAACAAAGATTTTAAATCCACATGGTTAAAGTCCCCAGCAATGATGTGCACAGGATTAGGGTACCAGGTCTGCTAACTTTGTGATGTAAAAGTCAGATGGCTGAGTTAGCCTTAACATCTGGAGCTCATGACCACAGTAAACGCCGGTAATCATGACCACAGTAAACTCTCTAGGGAGGTAAATGGTTCTGCATTTAATAGCCACATACTCCAAGTCCGGGGAGCAGTAACTGTCTAGGTACTGTGTTTGTGCCCCAGTCGTTATGTATATGCATACACAGTACCCCTCCTCTGCTCTTATCAGAGTCACTGGTCCTGTTAAGGCGCTGTCCAGTATAGCCTGTTAGCTGGATAGCAGAGTCTGGAATCAGTGGGTGAAGCCAGGACTCCATGATCAACAGGATGCAACTGTTCCTGATTATTTGTTGCTACCTGTAGCCTCAACTCATTGATTTTATGGGGAGGGATCTGGCATTGGTGAGGAAAATGGTGGGAAGCTGTGGTTTAACAGGCTGCTTCTGTAGCCTCGTTAGCATGCCGGCACTGCAGCCTTGCTTCTGTTCCCTCTCTCTGCACTGCCTCTGCTGGTGATGGTAAACCACAGAGAGCCAGGACTCCTCACTATATCGTCTGGGATATAGAAGGCCCTGCTGTAGGTGTAGTCCGCTTGGCAAATAGTTGGTAGCATGAGAAACAACGCTAATAATAGCACATACTTCCATTCATGAAACCAAGAGCAGTGAGCCGCTGTGTCTGTGTGTGCTGCCATCAACACTGGATTCACCACTGGGAGCCACTACATCTCGTGGTTTTTATGGGGGATATTAGATCCTTGGAAAATATAAAGGAAGAGAATGAAGCATTGATACGGGCACAGTGGGAATATGAGGAATGAAATATTATGCATTTTGCAAAGACATGGCTGCAGGAACATGTTCCTGAGCTCCAACACCTCTTCTGTGTGGGGACATTATGGTCAGAAAGATACTTGAACTTGAGCTTCTTCTGATTAATAATTTCAAAGTTAGCACAACTGAGGACACAGCTGGTTCATAGGGACTGTTTCACTGAGACATGGCTGTGGGAACATCTTTGTAACTTCAACGTTTGTCTATACAGATTCCAGAGACTACAAGAGCAGACAGAATGGTAATAATAAAGGCAGAGGAATTGCAATGCTGCCTCGCAACTGATAGTATAATCTTCAATATGTTTCTTTGAAGGAACATCTCTGCATCTCGGATATGGAACTGTTGGCTTTGAGTTTCCGTCTTTTTTTGACCACAGAGGTAATTCACATTTGGTACCTGCTGACGTGTGATGAAATAAGCTCAGCTGTTGTCTGGTTATAAACACAACAGCCCATTCATGACAGAGTCTAAAGATTTCAACAACTGTCTCTCAGATACGCAGTTGCAGTAATGGTTAAAAAGAACACATATAACTACAGTTAATGGTTTGACTCTATCTGTTACTCTTTGTGGGGTGCTCTTTTTGTCAGTGATGATGTATTTTGAGATGATTGTCTTAGACATTGATCCATGTGCACCTCAATGTGAAATAAAAATCTAATCGTTAATCATTTGTTTTTAATGTTTGAAGGAAAGGCACTCTAAACATACTATTGCATTCATTAATGGCCAGGTAGTACTAATATAAATCAGTTGTTAAAAAGCACTGGAATCTCTCTGCCGTACCATTACTGACATGTGTAACATCCACTAATACATAGTCTTAGTGGATGGTAACGTGGGATAACATGGGGTAAGATGCTCACATTAACTGAACATTATCTGTGGTCTCACCATAAACAAAAACTTCTCAGTGTTAAGTTGCAGGGATTTGTTCTGTGTTGCCAAAAAGAAGAAAAGTTCCCACAATCTGACTATGAACATAAAAAGATTTATATTCTTGTCTTATGAGTAATACAAATACACACAGACACAGTCAGAAAAACAGAAAGGGAGTCTGCTGCCAGATGCTCAGTTTGATTTTTATCCAGTAAGTGTGTGCTCAATCTCTGCAGTTTTGGCAGAACATTATAGGAAGTTGCGTTCATTTGAGTTCATGTGTGAAAGAGACTGAGAAAATGTTTTCTTTGGATATTTATTGTCTTTACATCTATTCAGAGTTTATAAATTCTCCCCACCAGTGAGTCATTATAAACATACAGTAGTCTAAAAATAGTATATTCACATTTTTCTCAACAGTGCTGTATGCCGTAATATATTTTTGCACTCAGTATGTGTCTACACTGACAGCCAAAGGGAACAAAAAATACTTTTTATCATTTCTATTATAAAGATTAAAAATGTCCTTAAAAATAGTGGGCTCAATTAAGTCATTTTAAGTCAAATGCCAAGATAGAAACAATAAAAGAACCCAACAGAAAGGCAAACCCAAACAAAAGGTCAATTTTATTTATAGAGCACATTCAGAGGGAAAAAAGGTTGACCAAATGTTCTGTGTGCCTGTAAAAAGATATTTTTAGAATTGCAATACTACAAGATAAGACAATTATGCTTGCTTTAAACAAATGGTTGTTGATGTATTATTATATGTCAAAAATGTGTCCTGAAAGTCTAAAGAGGCCAAACTTTGTTCCAACAAGCAACAACTGATGTTAATCTGATTCATTCTGATGTCCACTTACAACCAACTTTTAATAAACATACTTAGAGCCTGGAGGAAAAAAAAACACTTTGGTTTATGTTGTTTAATTTCACATCCATGAAACCATATCAGGTGAATTTATAGAAAGGAAGATATTTGTTTAGAATGTGATTGACAATCGGCTCAGCCAATGGTTAGCCATCGTCGCTACTAACTGCAGGTTATACTAATCCAGTGTTGGTTAAACACAGCAGTAATTTATGATTTTGCCATTGAGAAAACATGTGAAGCGGGATGTTCTGCTGCAAACGTCTTCCAACAGCTCTGCAGCTCCTCCCGCGAGGGTCAGCTGCAGCTGAAGGAGCAGGAAGCCAGAGCTAACTTTTATTGATATTTTGTGTGTTTAGTTCCATCAACGTTCAGAGCAACGTGGGGGTGCGCCATAGAAGGAAAAAGTATATATCCCTTTTTGTATTTTGCAGTTCATGGGAAAAGGAGACTTCAAAACTGTGCTACAGAAAACCAGGATGTCACATCGTGCTTCATGTGTGATGCTTTGTTTATTGGATTTGACAGTCTATTGCAGTTGTATTGCTTCTTGTTTTTCCAAACTACAGGTTGGGCCGAGGGTCATAATTCCTGAAACATCTGTGTGTGAATTTTATATTTAAAAAAATAGTGGTGTTAAACAGAATTCATGTCAGTGCATTATTAACACTTTTTTTTTCCACATTTGTAGCTGCAACCTGTTTGTGTCAGTTTCACTTGAACATGAGTTTCTTTGGGTGATTTGTGCTTATAGTAGAAATGAGAGGCCGTGGGAACTAGACAGTGCTCCCCAAAAATGGTCAAAGATTCCTTCAAAATAAATTGAAATTGAAAAAAAAAACACTTTAACATTAAAATATTCTTTAGGGTTGATTTAAAACATATTGACAGGGAACCCGATAAGGTATAACACGATCAGAGTTACGTGATCATGTTTTTAATGTACCAGTTAAAAGATGAGATGTTTAACTTTGTTTCCAAAGCATCTCCAAGCACTGCAGAGACGATTGATTTAAACTGATATACATTAGACTGCACTAACATGTTGACAGATGATAAAAGCATGAACTTTTTTTGTCTTTGTGGGGTTGAGTTAGGCACTCTTTGACCCATTCAGCTCTTCCACTAAAATGCATCATAAAAAAATCCACTCACAAGATCTGTTCACACTTTGCTTTAAATTATGTACCCAAATGAGTGATCATATCTGACCTTCTTACTCTGTGCAAAAAATCATGGATGCCATGTATGCAAACAACAAATACAATTGTAATTTATATTTAAAAGCAGCAGCTAAATATAATTAGGTGCAGCTCACAAAAAAAAAAAACGCTGGAAATAAGACAAAGAAGACCTGCCACAAACTTTTTTCCAGACTTTATTCAACAAAGGGTATGTTCTGTACAAATGAAGGTGTATTCATTACATGAATAGATCTGCAACAAACACGAAAACAGGAGCTTTATTTCAGTTATTTTTGCACTAAATCAAATGACTTATCACCTAAGCAACTGATGTTATAGGATTATTGTAGTTGTTATTCCCCTAATCTGTCTCAAGATGCTTTCATGGTCAGACTACTTAGAGCAGGGGTCCCCAAAATCGGTCCTCGAGGGCCGCTGTCCTGTAGGTTTCAGATGTTTCCCTGCTTCTTCATACCATGACACAAGTGACTGTGTCACTGACAGACTTGTTCAGACCTTCATGACAACCCGTTAATGATCATTAGTTAGAATCCGGTGTGCTGAAGCAGGGAGATATCTAAAACCTGCAGGACAGCAGCTCTCGAGGACCGACTTTGGACACCCCTGATTTACAGCAAGTGGACACACGCGTCCCAGATGATCTTCAGATGTGCTCTGAGTGGTCGGCTGTGAATCCATCCAGGGATGTATTCAAACCTTGCATTAGCACTTGCCATTTGTGATTGAATTTTGTAGGATGCGTTTTAATAGAGGTCTTGGTGGGATCTTGGCTGATAAAAAACCCAATTTTGACCACAGGGCAACTATTTTGAGTCAAGGGGTTAATAGTAGCAGCAGAATTGCAGATCAAATTTTTCAAATCGAGTCACTTGTTTTCTTTGAGATGAAGAAGGCTCAGCTTCATCCAGGTTTTTAAGATCACTTATATCTCAGTAAATGTTTCATAACTTTTCTGCAAAGTTAATATTCTAAAAATAGATGCGAAGACACATTTTTTATTTATTCTTTTTCCCTGAATATTATAACAAACAGCTACTAAAGTCAGTTTACAAACAGACTCCTTATCTTTCCATTGGCTCCCTGCTGCAATATACACTGTTTATGTTGAATTTATGCTTGTTTTAATGAATTCATACAATGCTGATATAAAGAATCATTAAACTTCGGGTTGAAGTTTTTACATAATTTATTGCAGTCTAAAATGATTCCACTTTTGGATTGATGTGTGTCTGCATGTTTTTTCTGAAAGCTCTAATGAAGGACAGGTTTGCACAGTTGGTTTCCTCAGATTAAAGATGTTTCTTACATTGTCAGTATTGGTAAAGAAGAATTAGGATCTGCTGATATTTCAGCGTATAATTTCATTGTCCAGCAATATTCTTACCTTTATTCTGGTTGCCTTGATCTCTGCCTAAATCCATGTTCTTGAGAATGAAACAGTGAAATGAAATTCATGCATCTTTAATTTGATTATTTACACCTGTGCATTTCCTCCTGTGAGACAAGAAAAAGTCCTCTGTGACAGAGACCTTCATCCCTACACAATAATACCCCCAACATCTGAACAGATGGCACTCAAGCTTAAAGTGCCAGCTTAATGCAAGATTTATTGCAAAAATAACATTTCCTCTTCACACATGACCAGCTTGCTTCCCATCTGAATACGCACTTCTACAGTTATTGAAATTTGTTAGGTCGAAAAAGGCCTAAATAATTAGACTCCCTGAGCTCAGTGTTGAAAGGTCTGCACCTGCTGTAACACCTGTGTAATTTTATCTCTGTTTTCAGAGTGCTATTTGGAAATTCTTTCATGTTGTTTCTGTCTGATAAAAAAAACAACCAGTCACATTTGCTCAGAGGGAATGATGCAAGTCCAGAGTCGGTAATGATGAAGAGGCCATAGCGTTGCTGCAGAACTGATGCAGACTGTAAAATACACTACATTTTGTCTAGTGAAACACAATAGGTTATTCACCAATATAACAATATTTATTCTATAACAGAAGGCTGGATGAGAAAGAAATAATTGACATGGACAACACTATGTTGGTTGCAGGTTCTGAATGCTGGTTTTGATTTATTGCATAGTCCTGCTGCAACCTCAGAGAAATACAATAAAAAAGAAGGTTGTGTTTATCATATGGCAAAAACAACTATTTGTTTCACAGGAGAAACAAACGCATGAAATATGCACATTTCATGCCTTCGTTACTTGTATGTTGACGTTACTTGTCCGTAGAAAGTTTAAAAAACTGTTCTGTCGAGGTGGACACAAATGTTTCTTAAGTTTTGAGCAGGCACCATGACAGTAAAAACTAAACAAATACCTATGTAATGAGGTCATGTCTTCCTGCCGTGTTTGACCTCAGACAGTGAAGGGACAATTTGAGATATTGATAAATGAACTGTACCGTTTGTACCTCAGCACCTTGACTTTAGTATTTCCATGGAACCAACTTAGTTCCATGGAAATACAGTCTCTTGATCATTTAAGGGATCCTCAAAACATCTTGTCCAGTATTAGGGAGCGTGTAGGTAATTTGAGATCACCAAGTAGGAAGAATTTTTTTTTTTAAATAGTGTGTTGAGTCTTCATCTAATTGGCCAGATATATTACTGACATTCAGATTATGAATGCATGGTATTTAGAAGTAATAGGGCATCATTTATTGTAATTGTTTCTTTTCCTTTTTTTGCAATGTATTTCACATGATGTTGATATTTTGATACATTTTTACATATTATTCAGCCCCTAATTATGAGAGACTTTGTCATTTTAATAACGACTGATATGTTTAACTTAGTTGATGAAATATGCATAATCACAAAAGCTGTTTTAGTAGACTAGAGACGTAGTGATTAATCAGACTGGTTTTTGTCGGATCAGTCATAACTGGACATTGTCGGATCAGGAACCTTTTTTTTTTTTTAATTTGCATATGTGAGTAATTACACCGTATAGTACTGAGAAATTTGAATATTGTTTTTCTATTATGTGGGGTAAGTGGGGTATGTGGACATTTTTTTTCGATGTGTACACAATACCCAAAGACAAAACAACCTGTAAAGTAAAAATAGCCCATGAATGCACAACAATCAAAATGTTTGGGACCACAAGCTTAATCCAACACTGAAGAGCATCAGCCTGCTGAGCATCCGCTATGCTACGGAGCAGACAAAGGCTTAAAGGCACAATATAAAGCTAGTAGAGCATTCTGCTTGCAGATGATACAATTGGACCCTTGTTGATGGTTGCTTTATGTGGTTGTATTCACCAGGAAAAAAAATGGAATCTTTTGTAATTGCAAGTCAGACCTTAAAGTCAGCCTTTACTTTGAAGGGATAGAGGTAGTTATGAATGGACATACTCCTGTGGTTGTCTGCTGATTGGTTGTCCTCCAGCTGCATCCTTCCACCCTGCCTCCATGATGAGGCTTGAGAGCACAACTGGCTGGCCAGGCCTGCATGGTTTTCAAGATTACATGGCTGTAGTATTCTCAGCTTGCCAAAAACAATGTTTTATATTTGTTAATGAGCTCTGTAAATGTGTGCCTTCATGTAGCACTTTTTGTGCAGCTTGTATTGTAGAAATTAGGAGGCATTAATGTAATAAATTGTTATGCATTATAACAATAGAGGCTTTGCATTTATATCAAAGAAGCAAGGGCTGGACATTCCACCAAACATTAACACTTAAACTATCACATTTTCTTTTGTTTAAGTTTACTAAGAGAGGGGTCTTTCTTTCCTTTTTTCTTGTTTTTTTGTAGACCGCAGGAAAAAAGATTCATTGTTTCCTTTAGTGATTGTTAAGCTGGCTAAACAGGGTCACTTCATGACCCTGTTTAGCCAGCTGTTTTGTTGAGCTGAGGTAGTTCGATCGTCTGGTGAGGACTCCCCTGAACCCCTACATCGGGAGGTGTTTCAGGCATGTCTAATTGGGAGGAGTCCCCTCAGAAGACCCAGCTCATAAAATTGTTTTTGAGCTCCTATTTCAGCTCCTGTTTCAGAGTAGGAGCTTTCTCAGCATGAGAGGCATTCATGATGCAAATCTATAGTGACTGCTTTAAATAATGTAAGTATGTTCTGTCCATGTCGAACAATAAAAGTGTACAGCAATTGGTTGAATGCATGACACTGGAATTTGCCGTTACATAAAAACTTGAAAACATTACTAAATAAATCACCTATACAAATAAACATTCTTGAGCTTAACCTGTAAAACCAGTACAGACCAGAATGCTTCAGGTCATCAAAATGAACATTTCTGCTTTTATAAAGATCCATACACCTGCGGATGATCAAGTCAGCGAGGGCTAACCGAACATCACTACCTCCCTGCAGCCCGCGCTCTGAAATCTGTTGAAAGCAGTGATAGGGTACCTAAAATTGTCTTTTTTTTCTCTTTCTTTTTTTTAGCTTAATTTGAGTATTGAGTATTTATTTTAATCTTGAGTATTTCTGCATAGTTATTGTCAGTTTTTATACATTTCATACATTCATCTTAGACTAAAGCATACTAGACTTGACAGTGACAGAATAAACACACACCCAGAGAGTATCACCGTCTTGTCAAGCTCTGTATATGAGCTGATGATGCAAGAACTGGATGTCATATATTTACATAATGAACTTTTCTCCCCCACCAACTCCTCACATCCAGCTGCCCTTGTACACCCTTTCATTTGTCTCTCCTCTGGTGCCCCCTACTTCTGCCTCCTCTCCTTGTCCTGTCTTTCTCTCTGTTATTCTGTCTCTTTTTTCATCACCCAGCCAGTTAATTGATACTTATGCATTAATGAATGCAGATCGATTGCAGGCTGACATGAAACATAAACCTTTTATCATGCTTTTTATATTTATAGGCGGTAGTTGTAGGAAGCAGCTGCGTGTGTGGGAGAGGTGGTAGACAGTTGCACACATGCACAGCCAACATTGTGCATGTGCATGGTTGTGTTTGTTCAGACAGGTGTGTGCATTTGTGCATGTGATGCCTACAGCCCGGTTCCTCCAATGCCACAGTAACAGCTTTATTAGTGCCATACATTGCTTAACACTGACCCTGCATGTGCTTTCTGTCATCTATTTCAGTCTAAGCGGCAATACTTCAACTGATTATGTTTGAATAAAAGTCATTATATTATAAGTGAGGTAATACTATAAATCAGCTTGAAGATTTCGTGCACTTTTGAGGAAATAGTCACTTTTTGTTGTTGTTCTCTGACAGAAATCCCAGTCCTTCCGGCTCCATTCATTAAACGTCTCTTCCTCATGGTTTTCCAGTGTCTACAGCACTCTTTCCCAACTGAGACCTTTGTGTGGACGACAAAAAGCCATTACTTTTTTTAACTGATGGACAAATCTAACACTGTTAAAGATTGAAAATCTGAATGCAGCCTCAGTAAACAAGACAGCATGGGAACGTGTTTAAATAATTCACTCAAAGAAATGTGCATGTTCCACATGGATGGCTCGGCTGGATAGGTGTGTGTACTTTTGTGTATCTGAGGGTAACAGGGGTATGGAGTGGTGCAGGCTTTTCTCTGCCATCTGCATCTTCTCGTTGGACAGAAACATCCCTACCCTTCATCCCTCTGTTCCTCCTCTGCTTTGGCTCTCTCTTTTTTAATCTGCATTTTCTACATCTGTTGCATGTTGGCTGTTTTGTAAGTATGTGCATGAACTTGTGACTCCTCGTTAGTGCTCAGTAAACAACACTAAAGATTTGAAACTAGGCACATTGTAGAATTACTCACACTGCTCCACTCAACTCTGAAGTGTAATCTGAGTGATGTGAGTTATTGGTGATGGCTGTTTGAGGGGTTGAAATCCAATTCTGAGGTGAAGAGACTCATCATCTTTGGGCATTGATTGAAGACTCTTGGAAAAGGCTGAATGTTTGCAGTCAATCAAGACATATTCAACTGCAGCCGTGCTTGTTTTATAGTGGAATAATCTTGCCATTTTAGAAAAAAGATTATATATATGACATTTTTTCTGACTTTCGCAGATTCAAAATTATCTTAAACTTGCATATACCCAATTCATTTACCATTGGGAATTTTAAAAAGTATTTAGAATCAGGTATCATTTTAAGAGTCGATTGATTAAGTAGTAAATACATGTTTTAAAGAGAAGTCATACTGGGAGCTTTAAATTATTTTTTTTCTCAAAATGACTACATACATGAGTATTAATTGCATGTGCAGATTGGCCATCTAAATGCCAAGCGCCCCCCCCCCCTCCCACACCACCACCACCACCACCCAAACATTCTCCAACTGTTGTCTGATTAGTTTAGGAAAGTAACTAGCAGCAGAGTGAGGGGGAGCAGTGAAGGGAGAGGTCAAACAAGGTGCTCACCACAGCACACAGGAAATACATTTGTACTTTATAACCTAAGACGATGCAGAGAATTTTTGAGTTGAAGGTGACAATGAGGGTGTTTGATCAGTAGAGGTAGGTTTAAAATTCCATAATTTGGGACATTTAAAAATATCTGTGATTTCTCCTGTGAAACAAGTAGCTGTTTTTGCCATCAGCTTGATGTCATTACACGATAAAGTGTGCAAGAAAATTATTAGCATTTATTATATTAAATAACAACATTTTTAAACAACTTTGTGTTAACAAAATTTTCAGCATTCTGAATAATCTCTTTTGCTGTGACCTGTGCTGTTTTCCCATTCAGACTATTAAAGGAAAAATAATTTAATTATAGTCTGAGTGTTTTCATCAGATTCACAGGTGAGCTGCTAAGAGCAGCACATGCACACACACGTACACACACATACAGACACACACACGTCCAGTTTGAGTCGTCAAGTTCAGTTTGTTGTTAAGAGGAGTGCCAGGCCAAGAGAGCTCTTGACTTTGACAGGCTCTCCATCTCCTACCCACACACACACACTAACACACACTCATGACCATCAGACAGAATGAGGTGGATAAGTGCATAATTATGGGATGTTTATGACTCTGCTCCGCCAGTTAGTGACAGTTTTAGAATTGCTTGCTTCCGGGGCAAACAGAAATATTTTGACATACTTACAGCTCAGGTGTGAACTCCTGACTGACATGACTTAATTTTCACTTTAAAAAACCAGAATTATGTGTAAATAATGTAAATAAGCACTTACATTCCTGAGGTAGTCCTGGTATTGTGACCAGAAGTGCAAAACAGTTTACAGGCAGGTTTAAAACAGCACGTTGGATCTAGACACTAAGTCACTACTGCACTTGAAAAAGGGCACAAGGACTCTTGAAACTTTAGTCAGTATTTCTGTGAAGGACTGGTGGCCTTTAAATGTCTTTGATGAATACATAGTTCTCTGTAACCTCGCAGATGATAAAATAATTTTAAAAAGAATGGGATGAAAAACATACTCCAAAAGCCCTGATGAAGAATCGTGTTTTGGAAAGCAGGTTAATTGTGATGGACATCATGTCATAAATACCCACCCACTCTGATACAGTCACACCCTTCCTCTTTCCAGTCCACTCGACCGTGCATTGTTCTTTCCATCTTATACTTGGAATATATGGAATCATAGATGAGGCGCAGAAAAAATAAATCTTTAAAAGAACATGAAAACAACTGTGAAAACACAAATAAACAAGCAAATAAAGAAATGGAATTATAAAGACAAATGAACAAAAGAATGAATAACTATGGAACTATAAAGACAACACTGCATGTATTTTCATTTCACTTCATATACTTATATGTATGTAAATTACTCTCATATTTTCTAAAACTGAATGAAAAACCTTCTTGTTTTACTCTTCATTTTTTATATTAAGTATATTATAGGGTTCTTTTACTCTTTGAAATGGGAATCTTCCTAAATAAATGGTGGCAACTCAAGAGTTAATATGACTCTTAGCTTCTTATTCATTTTCTCTTTTCCCTTCAGCTTTAACTCTGAGCCACTTGGGTTTGAGTGTGAGTGCACCATTTCGGCTTTATGAATGTAGTTACTTGTATGACGGGACTACATAATTAATCTATAATTTCTCCTTAAACAACCACGAAATGTGTTCTAAGACTATAGTCACAGAATCATAAATATTGAATCTGCAAAGTCAAAAATAAAAGGCTGTACTTTACATCATACATTTTTTATTCAAAGTAGTGGCTTAATTGACTTAACATCTGAGTATTACTGTCTGTGTAAATCCATTAAGTGACTCCTTCATGAAGAGATATGGTTTGGTTCCATATTTCTTTCATCTTTTATTCTTCTTACAATGTTTAAAATGACTTAAAATGTTAGCTACAAAGCAGATCTAATATCAGTTTCATAAACAACCACCTTCTCTTCTGTATAAAACTTTACAATATCCTCTTGAACTAAAGTTCATGAGAGTTTTTTTCTCTCTTATTAGGATGCAGTGAGCCCGTAATCCCATTTGGTTTAAAAGTGTGATCCGGCATAAACAGACATTTCACTAACATTCAATTTGTTTTACTGTACTGCCACATTTTTTACCAAAGATAGCGCCAAACATTGTTTTCATTTAAGCGAAGCATCAGTGGGGAAATCAAATTTCAGCAGTGCTTGTATTTCTGTTGTTGCTCAAAAGAGAAGTGATGAAAGCTGTCGTCTGGTGTGTGTTCGGGGTGGTGGTTGTTCAGAGAAGGGAGGGAACACATCACTGACAGCCACTTCTCTCTGTAAGAAGATGTTATTCCCTATAGAAATATTTGTTGAGTCAGACACATTGTAAGGCTTTTGTTGTAGTGTGTCATTGCCTCTGTAAGTCTTTGTTAAATCCTCTCAAAGTGGAGAAAATAAGGGAAATTCACTCTTGACAAATCTATTAATAATGTGCTGACTTCAAGGGAAATACTTTGTTGTATTACTTGAAGCTACTGCACTGCTGAATCTAATTCTTCATTAAAATACTGAAGTCTGACATTTTTGTTTACAATCTGCATGAACACATCATTGCAGACAATAAAAGTCAAACTCAATGTACTTAAACTTATAACATACAAATAATTCTAATTTCTTGTGCCTTTATCAGACAAACTTTTGAAACATTCACAGTGTTGGTGAAAAAAGTAACTGAGCTCTTGGAGTCAATAAGTGGTTGAACCTCCATTGCGCTCCTTTGTGCCTTGTTAGCTCTCGATCTGACCTGGACGCACTGAGGAGGAATTTCTGACCATTCCAGCTTTAGCTGAGGCTCATTTGTAGGATGTCTGGTGTAAACATGTCTCTTGAGGTCAATGACAAAGGTGTCAGAGAAGTCATCAAGTGGAAGCTTAAAATAGTGGTAGTGCTTTGGGTCAAAGCCATTGCAGCTGCGTTGCTGCAAGCCTTGAGCAGCTTGATGAGCCCAAAGGGTTTGTGGCATGTGGGGCATTAGCTGCTCAATGTCTGGTTTGTTGTCCCCATGGCTTATTTTTGCCTTTTTGATCAGACTCAAGGGCCACAATCCCTGCACTGATGGTGGCCGTGGCTCTCAGCATGTTAACAAAGGCCCCCTCACGTCAACAGGGTCCAGACTGGTGATGCAGGGACATCACTGGACTACTAGACACTAGCCATAACTCATTTAGCACCTTTTGGTCTCTCACCAGGACTTGCAGTAGCTTCTTTCATCTTCTGTCCCATCGCTGTTTTGTCAGTTCATTTTGGGTTGGTGTTCATGTTGCTGCAAGTGTGACAGCAGCTCCCAGAATAAGACCTGGCCACCTGAATGTGATGGTAGATCCTCTGTCACCTAAGGCCCAGCAGAGCTGGTCATCAAATTGCTCATCAGATCCAGCCCCTTGGTGCAGCCCAGCTCACTTCGTTCTTGGAAGCTGGGGACGTTATGGGGATGAGGGTAGTGATCAGGGGATGAGGTGTGGGGTGGCCTGAACATTGTGGCCATTGGAGCTTAATGGTAATGGTCTTCAGCACTAGTGCTGGTGCTGAGCAGTTCAGGGTGATGTGACCAAGGTGATCATATATGTTACATAGATTATTTCACCAGGGTAACCCATGTGTTAATGACCGTTGGGCTAGAGGCTTACCTGGGGTGCAGGTAAGCCTCCTGATGTTTTGTTGAGTTTTTGGAGTCTTTATCAGAGAGGACAGTGTGAAGAGCATTATCTCAGCCCTTTCAGTTTCACAAAGATCATTACTGAGGCATTGTGATGAGGTGAGGTGATCATGCTGCACAGGCACAAGCCCCCACAAGTACACGTAGAGCACTACCTCCTTCAGAGATGCAGCAGGGAACTGTGGATAACCATGGTGGTTGGGAAGCTGCACATCTGCTAAGAAGGCACCAATGCATTCTCCATTTTGGTGGCAGCAGCTGTCTAGCGTTTCCCTCCTCTGATTGACAAAGGGTTGATGTCCAAATAGTTTTTCCAGTGCCCTAGTCAGTGCTTGAAGGTTTTGTTGCTCTGCTGGGGCCAGGCAAGAAGGACCTGTAGAGCTTTCCTTTCCACTGTCAGAGCCAGGTAGCTAGTGGCTTCTTGATCTCTTCAACTGCTATGCTATGCTGCTAGCTGAACTTGTGAAAGTTACAGTTCTAGCTGTGTCACCATTTGTTGACTGTATTTTGCAGCTTCGCTGATGTCCTGGGAGCAACTGCAGGAGGGAGCGGACTTGGTACAGACAGCCACTGTCGTGCATTTTTTAGATGTCTCCCTGCTTCAACACACCTGACTCTAATCAATAATCACCATTAGTATGTCATCAAAGTCAAATGACATAGTCATTTCTATCAGGGTGTGTTGAGGCAGGGAAACATCTCAAACATGCAAGACACTGGTCCTTAAGGGCCAACTTTGGACACTCCTGGCATAGGCCACGCTTTCCAGCTCCTGTTACATCTCCTCTAAACTTGCTCTAAAATGTCTCTCTCCATTCTTCACTCTTAGAGAAATTGTCCCCACAGCTTGTGGGCAATAATGCTCACAAAGCGGACATCTTGGTTTCTAGACAAATCCTGCACCCACCTACACTGGTCAGTGGCAGGAAATCCTCATTTATTAATTTATTAGCATATAAAGAATTCTTACAGCACAAATGGCAACTTGAAGCTGTTACTCTGACCCTAACGTGATGCAAGGCAAGGTGACATGTCAAAAATAAAACTCAAAGACATCTTAAACATTACCAAACTGAAAATCAAATTGCCTACCACATCAAACAACAGAATGAGACTTTAATAATTTGTCCTTGCGCTCAGCCACAGTCTCCAGAAGCCTCTATTCTTTTTCTGCAACTATGACTGAGGTGAAGATCAGCTCACAATTTCTTTTTTTTTTTCAATGGAAAAAAAACAGTTGATTCCCTTTTCTTTTCTGACATTGTACATTGAATCCAGGTAGTTCATCCTTTTCCCACTCTTCTCATTCCATAAACTTTCTGTGCTTTTCCTGATCCAGGTGAGCCTGATGCACAATGGCTGGCCTGTGATTTCGGCGTTTGCTGGAGACCAGGATGTGACACGTGAGGCTGCCAGCAATGGTGTCCTGATCCAGATGGAGAAGGGGGACAGGGCCTACCTCAAACTGGAGAGGGGAAACCTTATGGGTGGGTGGAAATACTCCACCTTCTCTGGCTTCCTGGTGTTCCCAATGTAGAGAGAGGGAAGAAGAGGAGGAGGAGGAAGAGAAGAGGCAGGAGTTGGAAACAAAGGAGGAACCAGTGGTGGAAGACGGAGAGGAGACGATGCTGGGGCAAAAAGAAAAAGGACACAAATGAGATAGTGGAAGCAGAGAGAAGATGGGCATGTGACATCAGACTTGTGTTTGGATGCTGCAGAGACGAATGAGGAGAGAGAATAGAGATATAAGAGCATGATGCACAACAATTGTACGAGGGTAAACTAAGAGAGAAATTATGGAGCCAGTACATTCAAGAGTACGGCCAGCTTCTTCACTTCCCTCCCTCCTTTCATCCATCCCTTCATGCATCCCTTTCCTCCCTCTGTTTTCTCTGTGGCTTGACTGCAGCTTCGGACAGCCAAAACTTTTTTTATTCTCTGCTGAAAGACGCAATTGATCATTTGTATGTTATAGAGTGTTTAAAAGCCTAACTGTCCCCAACCCAGCCCCACCACCACCCACTCTTCATCCCCATTCATCCATGCTGTTTTTCATTTACCATCAGCATAAGCTTTGAAGAATGTTTCTCAAGGAACTGCTCCCCCATCCCCCTATTTTCTGTGTTCATGTTTTTAGCATTTTTTTTCCTTTTGTGTGACATAGTTAGAGAGATTTTGGATTTGCTTCTGCCCCAAAGCCAAACTACAATTTTAATAGAGGATATGCTAAACTCTGATAACAAAATCAGGAGCTGAGGACTTCCCTAGAAACCTGCATTCTGCATTTACCATGACAATTAATGTCTTTTTTATGATATCATTGAAGTTTGATCCTGAAATGCACCACTGTTTCTTTCATCCTGTCCATTTCCCTATCTGTTGATTCTTGCATTTGCTCTGCACATGACTGGATTTAAATATTTTTTCTTATATCTATTGAAAGTCAGTGGGGAAAAACAAAGATAATCCTTGTTAAATTTAAAAAAAAATGAAGAACAAGATATCATGCTCATTTAAAGCATAACTACTCTCATTTCCAGTCTTAACCCCAAGTGATGGTGATGTCCAAAAATAATTTCATTAAAAATAAAGAAAAAATAGTCTCAAAGGTCAAAATTCCTGCATTCTCAACTCTACCATTAACCTTGATTAGTGGAATCTAAATGTGACAAATTGTTTACAAATTGTGCCCACAGCAGCTACATTCACATGAACGAAAGCAAGACCTTTTTCAGTTATTACGTTTTATGTATCAGGACAAACTAAAATATATATTACTTGGTTATTGCTGGGTTTTTATAATAAGGTAAATAAATTTCAGTTGATTAACATGTATTACACTGCATTACTGTTTAACCAAAAGATTAAGGCAAAATGTCAAAGCAGTTTATAAAAACTATAAACAACACATATAAAATCTGTGTTACAGGATCAGTCTGTCACATTGTTGTGGAAGAGATTCGCCTGATTCTTCTCAGTAGCTTTGCTTAAATTAGTTGAAATTTGTGATTATTTCGTCAAACACAGCTCTTGTAAGATCCAATCACAGCTTTTCAGTCTGGCCTTCAGACTGATCGCAACACCTTGATCCATTACTGTTTCAACAATTCTGTTGTAGACTTGGTGTTATGCTTGAATTGTTCTTTTGTAAGTTTTCAGTTTCAGCCAAGCTTTTAGCTTTCGGGCAAATGACTTCACATTCAACACAGTTGTTCTCTGTCAAGGTGTCCAGGTCCTGTGGCTGCAAAACAGCCCAAATCTTCACAAGTCCCCCGCTGTTCTTCACATTAGCTACGAAGCGTTTGGTTTCACCAAATGTGCCGTTGGTTATTCTGACCAGTGGTCTTGTGATTTTTCTCAGATGCAAAGTAGAAAAGCGAATCCATACGGACATGTTTTCAGACAGAAAACATGTCTGTGTCTTCTGTTAACTCCGTCCATGTTAACATGCTAACTGAGGTCTGGAGAGTCTGAGATAACAGCTCTCTCCTTTGTTACACTTTCCTGAATATTGCATGGCCTGAAATTGATATGAATGTCTTGTGGTGTAAGGTTTTTGTTAAATTTATCAGGATCTGATGTTATATTCAGTGTGTTGTATCATGTTTTATTTTCTTTTATCCTGATACAAAAAAAAAATACTGAAACAAGGTTCGCTTTCTTTCTCATGTGACTCAACAACTATGTGGTGAAAAAAGGATTACAGCAAACACGCAAGATACGTAAGAAAGAATCGTGTCTAAAAAACAGAAAACATTACTGTCTCCATGAAGTGTCTCTGTTATAACGGTTTCAGTCCCACTGAGCTGAGTCTTTGACTGGACCGGCACCACCTGCTCACATTCAAAAGTTAAACAAGAATTTCAAAACTAGTGGGAATTCTGGAGGTTTAATAATTTTACAGTAAATACTTAACCATAAAACGAATGACAAGTATTTACAAAACCATATTGTTGTTATTCCTGGAATAGGCGTAGGTACAAATATAAAAACATAAAATCCAAAAATGAACTGCTAAAGTAAAATTAAAGCATTCATGAAAAAATGAACTGAAAACATTTTTTTTTCACATTTTCACTGTGGTCTAAAAATGTAGAGGTATTAACTGTACGCCATTCTTTAGAAAAGGAATTTCACTTAAAGTCTTTGTATACATAATAAACTTTATCCATGCGTTTAGTACTTTTCTATGATTCTCTTGTAACCAAACATTTACAACTGGTGCTCATCATATGTTCAAATGGAAGAATTGCTTTTCTCATCTGTCATGGCCACGTGCAAACATTTGAAACAAGCGATATCCTGTCCGCCTGAACATCCTGAACCCGTTCATCTCCCTCCTCTCACTTTCTCTCCTGCCTCTGCTACAGTTTTTCAGGTATTGTATACCTCTTTCTCCGGGGATACTTTTCTCTCTTCAACAACACTGTATACTCACAAGTGCAGATATTTTTGTCTTGATTTGTATTTTTGTAAGCATCTTATGTTGTTCTACTGCCCCTTCACTGGTATTTTGCTCCTTTGTCCTCCAACGACGATCCATCTCCCTTCCTCCGCCCCGCCTCGTGTCTGTACTTTATCTGCTGCAGTATTTTTTTGCCTCCAGTCTCCAGATCTTTACTTGCTTTCTTCATGTTGGACTGTGGAAGCCTGCCATCATGAACTTCATATATGGACTCTTTATGTACGCAAGTGGATATGGAATGGATATATAAGTATATCAAAATCTAAGCCAATGTTTCTATTCTCCTGATATTATGATGATAATTATGGTAATACTAGTACTGAAAGCTCAATCTCATTGATGACTATAATATCTGTATTTCTGTACTTCAGTGTTTATAAAAGAGAAAAATATTCTACAAGAAACCTACTAGTAATTGTGTGGAAATCTGAGGCTGCCATTCTGCTCTTCTGGTTAAAAAAAAAAGAAAAACATGCTTCTTGTTTTTATTTTGGGTCAAACCAATTGTGGCTAAAAAGCTGAGACTACTACTTATATAAATTTATTATCATTATTATTATTATTATTGTAAAATATGGGAATATTTAGACTATGACGTATTCTTTGATTTATCAATCAGATTAATTTATCTACTGTTTTTTTTTTATTTATTTGCTTTGAATAAATCAATAAAAATAAATGGTACTTTTATTTTTCTTAAACCTAACAGACATCTGGCCTGATAGTTTGTTGTGTTGAAGCTGGCATAACTTCAGAAAACAACAAAAACACACACACAACCCCAGGTGTGTTATCATGTGTAAGGGTGGGCGGTGTTTATTAGTGTGTGTGTGTGAGAGAGAGAGAGAGAGAGAGAAAAAGACTTGAGAATTGTATCTATAAATCCAGTCAATTTAGATCCTTTCCTCTGCCGTACATCTGTCCTCTTTTCTCTTCCCCTGGCCCCTGTAAACTTCATGTCTCACTCCATCTTTTCATTTCATTTGGTTTTGTTTTATTCAGATGCTCCCACATCCCCTCGCTCTGCCTCCCTCTCTATCTCTTTCTCCACGCTGTTGGTTTTTAAGGTTTCGTGGATCATTTCTCTCCAGACTTTAATGAGCTCCAGGGGGAAAATTAGAGCTGGAATAACAAGCAAACACAAACATTATCTCTCCTCCTTCCTCCCTCTCCTCTTTTTTTCCACCTCATTTCACTTTTTCTCTCCATGCCTTGTTTTCCCGCCACTCGATTCGGCTTCTTGTACTTCTTCTATGACACTTAGTTTTTTCCTAACCTCCCTCTGTTCCAGATTGATGATTTTGCTGTTCTGTCCCTGTTTTTTGGACCCCTCCATGTGGTGTTTTCTTTCTTCTACACCTCCCTTCTTGAGATTATTTTTTTTCCTCTCAAACTTCGCTTTTCCATTTTATTTGCCAAATTTCTTTCTGGCAATCGTTTCCACTCTTAATGACTTTGGAAAAGGTGGACTTTTGTTATTCCAGAAGAAGCCTTCAGAACTTTCTTTCTCACTTCATTTTCCACACCGTCTGTCAGTGTTTGGAAAAATGTAATAAGTCTTCAAGACACTACAAATGATTAAAACATTTTTTTTTTAAAAATCAAGTATTAGCAGAGATGACGATAGAGATTGCTGACTTCTTTTTTGGTTGACCTTTTTAGCGTTATGGTTTTCTTATGTGTCAGATTAAAGTTATGTGGTAGGAAACGATATCTAACACTCAATGAAGTTAGAATGTTAGATAATGAACAAAATATTCACATGTTGGTTCTATAGTTAGCAAACATGCTTATGAGTGTATGAATCTGCAAAAAGAAGCAATGTTAAGATCAAATTAGTGTCAGACCTATTTATTTGGAGTAATGATCAATGTTGACATGACCGCTGAAAAGCTAGCTGACGAGTTTATGATTTAAATTTGGTCTTTTTTGTTTTATTTTGTTTATGTATTTATTAGCTTATGAATGATTTCATCCATAAAAAGCCAGAAAATTTTAAGACTTTAAAAGCTGGTATAAGCGGTAGTAGAAGATGAGCCTGGGCTGTATAGTGTCAAATACACATTTAACATATACAAAACATATTTGCATTTCCAAGCAATTTCAGCAACCTAAATCAATCCAATCACAAATTGTAATCAATCGTAAAAGAAAAGTTAAGTGATTCTGGAATTAATAATATCTGAAAAAGAAACACAGATAAACACCCAGGACAGAAACCTTTATAATTCTGTGTTTTGAGATTTTTTCCCCATAATGAAAAAGGTGCTAATTGACTCAGGTGGCCTTGTTTCCATGGAATCACTATGAAATTTAAATATGTCACCACATCTCAATGTGATTTAGGCACTCACACTGATTTTATGCATTTTTGCAAGAGCAGTTTAGGGTTTGCTGGGTTAGAAGGCTCACGTAAATGTTTCTCTCCATGCTTTGCCTTGGAGCCTTCCATTCAAGTCCCTTGTAAGACCAAGCTTTTTCTTTTCTTTTTTTTAAAGTTTTTCTGTCACTAGTTTGGTTACATACCAAAATTAGTTAGGTTTAGAACTTCTCATTTAGTTTAGTAAGAGATCGTGTTTTGGTTAAAAATCTACCTTTTCACAGTTTGATGCCAGAGTCACGACAGTGCCTCAAATGTGACACAGTGGGAATCAGATCAGGCCCACCTGATATCGGTTCCCCATTCAGACGTTAAAACATGCACAATTTAAATATTGCATTTTATATTATTCACTTTCAGTCTTGCTTTGAGAAATAACACCAGGCACTCAATATGTGTATACATGGACTAAAATAACATTTTTCCATAGTTTGTGTTCATCATCCAAGGTAGATTGATTTCAGAGACACAAAAGGAAGATAACTGACATTTTTAACAGTTCCATGATTGCAGTGGATGAAGAGGGGCTGCTTTGTCTCCTCTACACATGGAGTGGTTATTTTAAGCACGGGAGAACAGTATGAAAAACTCTGCTTGGTAACATCCAGTTAAACAGGAGGTAGATGTGTTAAAAGCTGAATGACAAGCTTAAAAATCCTGATGAGCTTTGAAACACATTTTTATTATAATACTGAGACTTTGATGGACATAATGCTGCATAACTCCCTCCTCATCATTTTTGTATTCCTCGACCAAATTGGAAACTGATGGAAGAATGGGATTGTTGTCCATTTTTTTCTTATCTGGTTAGACTGGACTAAAACCCCTGAGCCAGCTTTAAATAAAACTTTGAGCTTTGGAGCATGGGCAAGGGAGAACCCTGTTAAATTTTGCAGTGGATGGGCACCACTTCCATTACTGGCAGATGCACAGTCTTTATCATTATTTTTAGTGTTTTACTTATTCATCTTTACTCTTTATTTTTGTCTGAGCTTATTTGAACAACTCGATTCATGTAAAGATTTGAACATTCTGAAAATAACAAAAACAAGAATTTAGGTTAAGATTTAAGGGTTAGGGTCACTCAATCATTTGGTTGCTGGTTATGACAATAAGCCAGCCTTTGCCTACTTTATCACAATAAAATGATTTATTATACATGAGAAAATGCAAGTGATTAAAACTTTTTACAGACTTCATTGTTTGAGGTTATGATTTCCACCACACTCACAGCAATTCGCATGGCTTCTCACTTTATCACAACCTCATCAAATGACAGCTTTCGCTGACTTCTATCAATCGTGTGCATCATTAATATCAGGTTACAGCATCTGGTTTAGAAATGTGACTTCACATCCTAAAGCAGTGTCCTCAAAAATCACCACCTTAACCACCACTCACCAGATCAAGCACTTTTCCCAATAGTTTGCTTAAATCCAAAAGAGCTCTAGAGTCTAGGTAATTTTTGTGTTTATTTTTTTTGTGCTGCTAGATGTGTATTTCACTCTACACACTGATTTAGTTAACATCTGCCCACATCAGTTCTATGCTGGATGCTGCCTCTAAATCACAGACCAGCAGAAAATTCATCACGTATTATTCATTCAGCAGGGTCATTACAGAGTGCAGAAACACCGATGTGTGCACATGCACATTTAAATACAATTACTTCATGTGTAGCCTTTGGTGTTGCTAATTTTAGCTTAGTAATTTTTTTCTTGTTGTTTATGCTCACAACTTTTGGCCTTTTGTTAAAATGCAATAACATGTAAAAGATTTTAGTTGCTCATTGAGGCAGATGAGGCTGTGATGTGCTCATTGATCCCTTTCATGTGCTGCCAGTCTAAGTCACTAAAATTCCCCCTTAAAGATCCTACATTATGCAATTTTGATTTACATTCATAGTGATCCTGCACCACAGTAGTCATTTTATGTTGATCATGACTCAAAAACTCCATGGCTCTAGTGATTTTGCACCCTAAATCTTCTCTTTCTCTAAGTGCTTGTGGGCAGGGTGTTTGGCAGGAGGCGATAGGGGAACGCTTCTTTGTGAATTACGTAGCAACTTTTTAAAGTTTCAGTAGATGTCCCTTAGTTATTAAAGCATTTGTTGAATTTATTCATAAAAAAATTGGTATCATGTAGTTGCTGTTTATATGATATAACCAGCAACTCTGTTGACTCTGCAGGGTTAATGTGTCATTATACAGTTTGTTTTGTGTCTTGTTCTTGTCTCTTCTGTTCATTGTTTTCCTGAGCTTCCTGGATGGTGGGTGTGTCCTCGGGTCATGGCAGCTCTTGCACACCTGTTGTTGATCTCATGACCCAATCGGCCAGAAACACCAGGTCCATGTGGGGCTTCATCACCAGATTGCCTGTCAGTCACACCAGAAGCCAGAATACCAGCTCTGGGGCTGGCCTGCTGCCCTGTCAACCTTAAAGACTTGGTCTTTTCTAAAATCTCATTAAAAGAAATATTGTTCTGAGTCTTCTGGTGTTGGAGTTCTTTCTTGGGTCATCTAGCTGGCTATAACATAGTTTTGATGTTACATCAAACTTCCAGTTTCCAGACATTGTGGATAAGCTGTTTGTTGTGACACTGCAGTTGTTTGGCTTCAAGCACACAGCTTTGTGATGAACTTCAGATGCCGTGGTTTATATCATAGACTGTATAAAAAGATGGAGGAAGCATTTGCTCACGTGACCCATTGGTTTCTGAAGGCCAATTTTGAAGCCAGTTTTTCTGCATACAGGGGTTAGCCATGTTGATCAGCAAGCTGATGGGACAAGGCCATCATATGTCAATCAAAGTTAGCTTTGCTCCTTGCTTCTTCAGCTGAACCCTGCTGAAATATCTGAAGAGCTGCCATCAGACATTTACACCAGGATATAACATTTAACTTCTTGACTCAATGGCGAAATCAAAAATGACTGTCCCATTTAGCCAATGGTTGGTTCATGCAAACAGCTGGTTGCTTTGCTGAGTGCAGCAACATGACAATTATGGATGAGGAAATGATAACAGCTAGCCATTGGCTAAGCTGACTGTCAATCAATCATTTTAGCAATACATTTATTGCTTGGTATAAGCTCTTTTGGCAACTGGCTGTTATTGGGTTTTAAATTTTCTAACAGACAGTTTTTGTTCTCTCCCTTTCCTTTAAACTTTGCTGTGTAGACTAGATTTTTTTTTTTTTTTGAAGATAACTTGAGATGTAAAAGGTCTTTTAACTTGGCCTTGGTTTCCAATCCATTTTCATTTGTTTCCAAAACCCACTTTGTCCTTTTCAGGGCCATGTACATGGAGAGCCATCTCTGTCCCAACCAAATAAAGAAATTGTGAAATTAATAAACATTCCACGAAATAAATATGCAAATAAAAAAAGCGCTGACTTCCGACACACCTGCTTCTAATTATGTGAATTATAGACAACTATTTAAGCTACTCTTCCCCAGTCACCTGTGTGGGATTATTGTTTGTTCTTCACCTACGAGTGTTACGAGTGATCTGTATGTCGAGTGATTTCCTACCGAAAGTTAAGTTTGAGCCGAGTGATTTTCTGTTATTTATACGTATTTCGAGAGTTTGTGTTATTCCATATTCATGCTGACTTTTTGGTTATCTCCTTTGTTGTTACTTTGCCTGTGGAGGAATATTTTGGTTGATACATTGTTTTTTCTCCAGTGGATTACTTTTGTTGATACTTTTGTAAATAAACCTTTTATGAACTTTTTCTGTACTTGGGTTCTGTCCATCCGACATTCCTGACAATCAGAAGTTAACTTCAGTGTTGTGTATCAAGGCAAAGTGGTTAAATACCCAGTTTATTTTTTTAAATTTTGAATTAATTGCTCTTCCATACATGCAGGGCACTTTGAACCTAAACCCTCTGTCACTGGCTGAATGGCATCATACATCCTAGACAGGTCACCAGCACCTCCCTCCTAAATACAATTTAAAACTACCATTCCACCTTGCACACATCAGTCTGTGCTGTAGGAGGAAGGGAAAAAAAATCACAAAAGCACACAAAAAACATGCAAACTCCACATAGACCCCAGCCGGGATTCAAACTAGAGGTGTCAGTTAAAATGAGCTGTCTTACAACTCCTCTGTTTCAAATAAAATGTGTTTACATGAATGTGCTTTTGCATGTGAGTTGTAATTTTGATGCACAGTTTCCAGAGTATCATAAGTCTAGGTGTGTATGATGGAATGTGTATGTATTAGGCAGAAGAGCCCTGTGTGTGTAGGAGGCTGTGTGTTTTCATTTTCCTCACAGTGGTGGGTCTGTCCAGAAGCCTTGTCCTCCAGCAGTAATTTGATTGTGGCTGAGCGAGGGAGACATAATTGTCTGCAGCAGGTCATCACATGCCAAACAAAGTGAGTGCGTTGTGTTTGTACTCTCCAGTGTTCTCCCCACCAATGACTACTCTGCTATGCTCAACCTTCTCCAATCCCTCTCCTCTCCCTCTCCTCTCAATGTCAGGAGAAAGCTGACAGTTGGACCTGATGCAGCATTATATTTTCAGCTCTATGGAAATGTGCACAATGTTATTCACAGTTTGACAGAGTGCAGACACACACACACACACACACACACACACACACACACACATCCTGCTGCCATACACACTTTCGCCCCTTTGCCCTCCAACTCCAGCCAGATGGACATGCTGGCTCATAGATGGTGATAAAGAAAGACAGCCAAGTCAGACTGACATCCAGGCAAGTAAAAGAACAGATCAGCTTTGTTTATTTATTTATTTTGGTCCCAGTGCCAGATACCCTTTGACCTCTACCCCCTCAACCCAAACTCTCCCATTACTGAGGCAGGAAACAGCTGCAGCAGCTCAGTCTCCACTGTTTCCCTAAAGTCCTCCCTCTTGATTGTTCTGCTGTCACTCACACAACATGCAAACAAAATCAAGCTAAGAAAGAGAAGAAAACTTAAGTAATTAAAATATTAGTAAATACATATATTAAAAGAAGGCCACTAATAACTGTAGAACTGTCTGTGGCCAGTCATACTGCTGTCATCTTAATTATCCCTGTTCGGATGTTATTATTTATTGATTTTGAGTTCAGAACCAATGTTTAATTACTCGAGTTGCCTGAAAAACTCAAGTCACTCAGTCAAAAAGCTCCATCGAACAGTGCTCACAGGAAGGTGTTGGGGTTTTGAATCAGCTGGCGGAATTGGTAGGACACCAGTTTTTTTTTTTTTACCGTAGTCTTATGCAGAAACAAAAACATGTACTTCTTCTAACAAGCATAAAGTACATCTGAGTTTATTCCTATCTGTTGGAACTTGAACTGGTCCCTGCCATCGAGGCTCCAGGCAAAATTGCTTTGGATGGGCAGATGCAGACTTGAGAATTGGAGCAGTACTTTAGCTGCAGATGATGATTGCACAAGTACAAAGCTGCAAACGAGAATGCAAAATGAGAAACAGTCATTACTTCACCCAGGTTAAACCTGATAAATGCAGAGCGTTTTTACAGACACTGCAGCAAACTATCATTCGCCCAACTTGAAAATGACAATGAATAAATAGTGGAGGGAAAACTGAAAACAAAGGAGAATTTGGCTGTTTCTCAGTTCCCAAGAAGGCAAGTCCAGACTTGAGTTCTTGGGTTGTCCGTACTTGCAAATATGAGTCGGGAGAATGTAGTTTGGAGGACGCAGCAATCCATCTCTCTCTGTCTGCAGCTGGAACAGTAGCATACTTGTGTTCATGATGACGTCACATCTGAGCTGACAGGCTAACAGTTATTGCACTGTACAACTCTATGGTTTAATTGGTGATAAAAACAAACACCTTTAACATTGTATGTAGATCGGGCCATATATTGCTCTTGCATAAGTTCAGAACAATTACTTTATACAATATGTTTTTAATGGAGTTTACACTTTTGTATCCCAGCCACATTACTAATAAAGTTCGGTGGAAGACCCAACACTAGACTCATAGTTATGAGTTTAGAGCTAGTGCTAGGTAACAAGTAATGCTGTTTCAAGAAAAACCCACAGTGGTTACTGAAATAACTTGAAAAATCAAAACAAACGTCTGATTTTCATTAGTTAATTTTTAGCACATTCATATTTATCATTACTTTTCACAATTTGTTATGTTAGTAAGATTTTGCACAGACCCTCTATGGCATATTAATGTCTAATTTGAATGCTTCTTGATGAAAAGTGGTTGTTTTCAAATTAAAAATACATTATGAATCCCCAGAAATTAGGGATGGCAAGGGAAATTAATTGCTGCAGTAGTCATGATTTAGGTCTTATTAGAGAGTCATTGCTATAAGAGTTATAGCAATGAGCAGGAAAGATCTCCTGTAGCGGTCCGAAGGATCTCCTGTAGCAGTCTGAAGGATCTCCTGCAGCAGTCTGAAGGATCTCCTGTAGCAGTCTGAAGGATCTCC
>JAOWBL010000021.1:13482739-13503510 GCA_028564865.1 Zenarchopterus dispar | reverse complement strand
ATACATACATACATACATACATATATATATATATATATATATATATATATATATATATATATATATATATATATATAAATACACACAATTTGAAGTGTTAGTTGTGTGGCCCTACCTTTAGAAGAGAATGCACTCCCTCTTTTTAACACAACTGGGTACAACTGCTGTTGGAGGAATGAATGGACTTGAGGATGATTTTCTCAGCATATGACAGTGACAGACAACATCCTCCTGAACTGTTAAGATCAGCAGTTGAAATGACAGCTGCTCCCTTTGTATCTGTGACTGTTTGCCGTCATGAAATTTCCTCCCATAACTGCTGATCTAAGAATAGTCCAGCTAGCTTCTGCGCCACATGTCCTGTCATCCATTGAGTACCTAATTGGCAAAGAAAACATACACACGGTTGCCGTGCACACACCAGGAGATGAATAAGTATGCCTGCGAATGCGCATACACACTCACACTCACATTTTTTTGCAGTACGGCCATGCACACAAAGTGAAATAAATGAACACACACCGGCAATACAAAGAGAGGGAAACACAATTAGAAGAGAAAAATGTCAGGTCTGTTTCAGCGTGCAGACTTCTCAAGTGACCCTCCCATCCTGGTTGTGCTGAGAATGGGAATTAACAGAGCCGGTAAATTTGGAGCGTGCTCGGAGAGAGTTGCCCTCTGGTCACCGGGCTTTCAAATGAGGATGCTTTTAATCTGAGATATTCTTGACACTTGTGGAAAGCTGTTTATGCTTTTAAAGCTGAGCAATTTGCATTTGATGTAACCAATTAGATCATTTTTTAGCTTCTAAGGTCATTTATGGTGAATAGAGTTGAAGCGACAGATGAATTGTATGAACTTCCTTTGTTTTGCACTGCATCTTGACTTGTTATTGTCTAAAATGGCAGCTTTATCTCCTCCAATTAGCGTGATAAATTGAAAGAGAGCAGCGCAGAGAGAAAGCGTGTCTAAACAAATGTACAAGCTAGATGACGATATTGTTCATGGAGCTTAAGTTCTCCCTTTCATGTGATTTGTTATCTTTTGTAATGAGCTGATGAAATATGTTTCACTTTTATTAAACTGGTTAAGATAATTTGGTGATAATGAGTCTGCTGATTTTACTACATCAAACCGCGCCGAGTAAAGGAAATAACCTGTGCACTGAGTGAGTCACTGTATCTCGACAACAGCCATTTTACGCTGCGCTAGTTCTTCTCCTCCTCTCTCTGCGACCGACTATCATAACCAATTTTACAGTAAATGACTCCCTAAACAAGCTCAGCAGAGACAAGCCCGGCAGTCTGGGACCCGGTGCTTGTGTGTAAACATGATTATATTGAGGAAGTGGCTTCACATTTTCCAGCACGCAGTGACAGCCAATTAGGGCCCACGTTAGCGCAGATAATTTTTCAAATACTGTACAGTGAGGAGTGACAGACTGGGATGGAGGGTGGGTTAGTGGAAGGAGAAGGAGAGGAAGAAGGAAATGATGGAAAGAGAGATGGGCAATTATGAGGAAAAACAGCCGGAACGCCACAGACTGGGTTGTAATTACTGTGTGTGAGACACCATATTAGTGGTGTTTGCTTTGAGTTACAGCTGAGGGGCTTTTGAGTGTGTGTGTGTGTGTGTGTGTGTGTGTGTGCGTGCATGTTCCCTGTGAAATTCAATTATACCTACCATTAGATTCTATAGAGGAACGGAGAGGAGAAATAAAAGAAAAAGTGATTTAATTTTTCCACTGACATGAGACGTGAGTATATGTGACACCACTCTGTCAATGTTCTCAAAGTTGCCTTTGAGTGCGTCTGCCGGGAACAATTATGTAAAATGCCATCCATGTGACAGCACTGAGTTGGAGATACACCTATAATTACCGACAGGTAGGCTTTCTGTGCTGCACCGGCTCGCCGTGGAGCGGGTCGCGAGGCCGTCAGGATAATAATGGGTGGGGGAGCTCAATTAGTTTGTCCTCTCTCCTCCCCTTTTCCCTCCGTCTCCATAAACAAAAGGCACATTACGCATCAATTCTCCGGAGTTGCTTGGGTAACAAAGCGGTGACGGGTCTTTAATGAACTGCCTGGTGCCAGCAGCTTGAAAAGGTTCCTCTTCAGATCCTGATAATTAAGTTTGTCCAAATCAGATTGAAGGGAGTGAGGTCTTTTTCAGCCGTTTTCACCAGCCATTCAATTTGGCTGCTCCCAGATGAGCTCTGGGTGGAAGGAGAGCCCAAAGGAACCATGGGTTACTGCTCTCGGGGTTGTGTTACCAGAGATTTCCGCTCTCGCTGATGCCTGATTTACACTGACCCACCAGGCTTTCTCTGAGTCACTTTAAGGGCTAGGCAGTTTTCATCTTCATCAATGTTTACTGGTGATATTGTGCAAAGTTCACAATTAGGGCTTAAAATTTGCCAATTCAGTACCTTTCATGCAGTAACTCACATGCCAGGAGTGTTTAGCAGGTGCCAGCAGGTGGCCAGTAAAGGGGAAGCATCTTGTTAGTTTAAAATATATCCTCCCAGCAGAGGACTTGAGGCGAACTGTTCAGAGAATATAACTTGGAACAGCCAGGCGTTCAGGGCCACAATAAAAAAAATGCAACCAACACAGGATTTATGGCTGCAATATTCAAAACATAAATCATCTCGAAAAAGTTTCAGGCAAGATATTACTTAGACTGCAACACTACATACCTGCCTTCTCACTCAGGGTGTTTCTCGCTCTCTCTTCCTCCCCCACCCGTATGCGCTGTCTTTTATCCTCCAAGAGATGCTGTTTTTAATCTTGTTGAGCACGCTGCACCACACTTGTGTGTGTAATCCTTATAATTCCCATGTTAAATGGAACATAATCACACTAGCACTAAAAGGCAATTCTGTTCGACCTCAGAAAATCAACGGAAAAGTGGGGAGGGGGATGGTGGTGGGGGGGGGTGACCCACAGCACAGGTTATTGCTTTCTGTTGAGCGTACGTCAACAACTCTTGAATTTAATGCATTCCCGCAGCGCTGCGCAGCTCACTGACCCTCAGGGGAAATAAGAGCATGCAGCCATTAGGGGGTTATGGGCAAGTAAAGGAAGGTTTAAGACATACGCGCTGTAACACTGAGGAGAGAATAGTACACGTGGGCTCTCAGGCCTCGACGATGCAGCAGCTGACTCCACCCATGACTTATCAGGCTTCAAAGGAAGCCTGCCCTGTTTTCCTAACAGGTAAACAAACTTCATGGTGTTTTTTGAAATTTATCAGACATGCTTGGGTGAGAACACCAAAATGAGACTGTACGATAGCTACTACTTCACCCATGAATATACAGCTTTGCTCACAGCGGTGAGTTTTACAGGCTGCCCTCATCCATTCAGCTCCATTTTCACAACCTTTAACCTCTAATGCCTAACATGCTGCCTTTATATTTTCACAGAGAAGAGGCTTTCTCCTGGCAACCTTTTCAAATAAACCATACATGTGAATGGATCTTCTGTGAAGAAGTCACATGAAACTCGTTGGTTGAGCGTTTAACTTCTGGATTTCTACCGGAGAATGTTGTTCGACTTGGAGCTGACTGATGTGGAACAGCAAATGCTTTTATTGCACATGTTGCATTAAAAACGAAAGAGCAGTCGTGCGAGAAGGTGGTTTGGACGCCTTTTAAGCAAATTTAAATGTTGCAGTACAGCTGGCCAATCACAGCCCTTGCAGTCTGTGTTGCATAGTCAGAAAATTCTGGATGTCAGATGAGAGGGTCTGCGATGTGGCCTTTAGAGTGGTCCAATGGTCCATCTAAATGTTGTGCTGTGTGACTGTATGTTACTAGAGCAACACAAAAGTGACAAACGGAATACTGGCTGTGTTGGATGTATTATATTGTTGGAGTGAACGTTTTTACTTATCTTTTGATAAACATGCAGAATAAGTAAAGCTGTGCATTTCAGCACAGATGTACTGTAATATTTGTGTAAATCCTAGTATGCAGAATGGTTTAAATTTATACACAGTATTACACAACACTCGGATATGAACACACTCTTATTTTCCTCAGTATGTAAACCATTCCTTTGCAAACATTGTTTTCTGTGTGCGTCTGTGATTTGTTTACGATGCTAAAGCCCTTTTATAATTGGGGTAGATAAGCAATACTTAACATCTCCTGCATATTCACTCATGCACACATACACACACGCCATTACAATAACGCGCAGCATTAGAATATTGGGTTTACAGCCCCGTCGTTTGTCAAGGGGCTCTTTAGGGGCTGTAAAAATGTCAGAGTGTGGGGATTTGTCATCGCCACTAAGGCCTACTCCTTCTATTAGTCATGAAATATACAGGGAGGCAAATGCAGGCTGTGATGAAGACGCAGCAGCGAGACGGAGTGACATAAAATGAGTGTGCATCAGTTAAGTCACAGGCTGCTCTGTCGATGGTTTTCACTGAGCTTTTGTTTTCTTCATGCAATATGACAGAGAAAGGAGAGGAGCGGAGAACTTGCAGCAGTGTAAGAGACAACCACTGTATGCTCTCAGCACTATTTCAAGGTTTTTTTTTTCTCCTGTGCATACATGAGTGTGTGTGTTCATCCTTTGCAAGTAGTGATTTCCCATTTTCAATCTCCTGTTCTATTTCATTCTGTTCAACTGTGTCTCCTTCGACTTCTTTTTACACACACACACACATATACGTACACAATCACAGAGATAGACAGTCTCTATCTATGAAGAAAGATGACGCCATTGAAGATGATGACAACTCCCATCTGACATTTACTAACCTTTTGAGCAGAGAGATGGAGATGGAAGAGGGAAAGAGAAAAGAAGGGGAGCGGATGGACAGATGAGAGGGTCTGGGGGATAAAGGGGGGACGTATGCATGGCGTTCCTGTTTTCTACTCTGTTCATCGTCACATTGTGCTCAGCTCACTGCAAAAGCTTTTGTTGCTCTCTGTCTCGATTTTCAGACCTACAGCATACATGTCTTTTTTCCCCCCACAATTTCTGCAAAGCAATCATTTTCATTCTACATTTTGTCAATTATTTTTATTTGACAAGTGGAGTGTTCCTCTTTTTGTGTTTGTTATTGTTTGTGTCAAAGAAAAGACTGCTATTTACTCAGAACTGATTATTATTCATTGTGGAAAGTCCATTAGCAGTTGTTGAGATCACATCCAGATTCATCACTGCATGTCAAATCTAAATTTTTGTAAAACAAAAAAAAAAGAGGGGCAGAAAAGAAAAGCACCAGCATTTGACTTCGCACATCTTTACAATTCATAACCTAATTAAAATAAGAACTGATATTAAAGAGTCTTGTTTTTTGTCTTTTCAAAGGTGACGCTAAATTTTCAGAATATTCAGGGTGTAAAAGCTACTAAAAAAGTAATTTGACTGTGAACGTTCACTCTGTCTTATTTATTTAATTTGATTTATTTATCTTTTGAAAACTGATGCATTAGATAACTGTAGGACAGGTTTATTGCCTGGGAAAACACAATCAAACAGCAGACTTATGGTTTCTTTTACCAAATTGTAAGCCCAGCTTTGATGAAACTGCTTGAAAAATATAACAGTTGACACATGTTTTTCTAAAAGTACATCTAAGTGTCTGCAAACTGCATAGTTCAAAAGAACCTTTAGTAAGCACAGTCACGTTTCCAGAACAAAAGATTTTCACCAATCTAATTTACACCCCTGGTGCTTTCAGAACAGCTTTGCAGCAGCATAATTCCAAAACCTAGAACCACAGGGAGAGACTTTCTGAAAACAAGAAGTTTTGGCTCAAGTGTTTTTGACTTGTTTAATTCCTGGAGGCTTGTAGATGAACAGAGCTAATTAACTCACAAATACGCACAACTGCTGCTGGTGAGACACAAATGTGAGCAACATGTTATCAGAGCCATGCTTTCTACACCTTATGTAAATGACCTCAACAAACATCAAATCATTCTAGAAATGTGTAGCATTCAAAATGCAGAGGTGGACGGGACGGCAAAGTGACAACAAAGATGACACCGTGAAGTCTCTGTTCAGTAAATACTATTCTCATTACCTGCTACTGTAACATTACAGATGACATCATCCAGAGCCACTTAGTATCTATTTGTGTGTTTTTTCTGAATACACTCATGTTAACAGGTGTAAGTGTGGGACGTGTCGCTAAATGCAGACTGAGTCAGAAAATGTCTGCAGCCAAGAAATGGAAAAGCACATGATGCTGTTGCCGAACTGCTTTTGATTCAAAAGTTGCCAACAATTGAGGCTGGCATGATAATCAGTGAAGGGTTTTTTTTTGTTTGTTTTTTGTTTGCATGAAAATGCATTGCAATGAATAGACTTTGTAAAAATGTTATGTGTTTGTTTTGCTGATGTGAGACAGAGCATAAATGTATAAGACTCTGTAGCTATGCTTACTGTCCCACATTGTTTGCACCAGTTACCAACAGGACAGAATTCACTTACCACATGCAGTTCAGACTCACAAGATTGTAGCACTGAAACAGCACAGACGCTTAGCTTTAGACTGTCTGCAAATCCAGCAGTGTGCTAGGCTTTAATCATAAATAGCCTTTTGTGAAGTGTCAGAAAAAATAAGTGCATTGACCCCCTTTGCTTGTGCGGACAGAACAAACTATATCCAGCCAGTCATGGTGTCACCAACTTTCCTTCACAAAAAATTAAAATAAAATAAAAAAATGTAAAAAACCTAATGGAAAGACATCATGGGAACAGCAAAATACAGTGCTTAGTAAGAAGTACTAGCAAATCCAGATGGATGGAAAACATACTTGATATTTGCTGCACAGTTGTAAACTTCTGCTTTTAAAATGACTGCAGAAACTTTTGAACTTGTTGACATTCACTGCATGGAGAATATCTCTGTGTAAGAAAATTCAAGTACTTTATGATGTCAGAAAGCCAGTGTTAGAAACATTCTCCAGATGAAAGTGTTTTTGGGTCTCTGAAAACTATGTTCAGCATAGGAATACTGTAGTCTTATTATGATTAATCATAATAAGACTGAAGATAAGCGAGAAGACATGAAAAAACAACATGGTGACTGAAAATATTATTAAAATTAAAACTGAATAAATCTTCTCTTTTTAGTTGTAGGGGATAATGTGATGCACTTAAATGCAACACTGAGTTGTTGGGATTCCATTGCCTTATTAGTTATATTTAAAATCACTTGTGACTAGCTCAAAAAAAGATGCCAGACCCTTAACTTGAACTCCTGTCAGTGTTTCCTGTAGACGAGATATGGGAGCTCTTACTTGGAGACATGTCTGGGTGTTCAACCAGATAGTCACGGATCAGGAATCGCTGGACCCAGCTGCTCATGCAAAAGTTTTGTTGCAGTTCCTTGACTGGCCACCAGAGGCTAGCTGCAAAAGCAAGTCAGTCTCCATTGACTCCCATGTTAAAATGTCCAACTTTAGAGCAGAAAAAAAATTATAACCTGGCTCAAAAAAATATTTTGGTCTCAAATGTTTCATTTCACATCCAAGACAACTCTGTGGGAGGTGAGCTTTGTAGATTCTTTGATGGGGTTTGGGTTGAAGGAGCTAGGATAGCACTTTGTCCAGATAAACTGTGAAAAGCACAGCTTGGCCTCTACTTGGACTCTTGGCGTTTTTAATCAAAGTAGATTTTGTTCTGCTCCATCACCAGATCTGATAAATGAGAAGTTTAGGTTCAGAGATGATGAATTCAAAGAAGAAATGCATCTGCATTTCAAAATGCTAGCGATCTTGTGGGCATCCAGCTTGGACATCCCTTTAATGATCCCTTGTGGTTCCTAGCTTCCAAAAATAGAGTAGAAGGTAGAACCTTCAGTTATCAGTGTCCGCTCCTCTGGAACCAGCTGCTGGTTTGTTTTTGGGAAGCAGATACCCTTTCAGTGTTAAAGCTTCCTTTTTCATAAAGCTTATAATTAGGGATGACTGAAACATCTCTTATGCTGCCATAGACCTAGACTGCTGGAAGACTTCCCACAATACACCTTTTCTCTCTGTTCTTGTCTACACCAATTCTATGAATGACCCTATTGTTGTTATTATTAACCTGTGTTCCTTCTTCCCAGCAGGTGTTCCTGACCTGTTGTTCTTATTCTCTCCTCTTTCCTGTCTCCTTCCTGATGGCTGCTCTTCTTGAGTTTGGTTCTGCCACAGGTTTCTTCCTGTTGAGGGGGAGTTTTTCCTTTCCACAGTCGCCTGGTGCTTGCTCAGGATGGGGCATAGTATTGAAGAAAAATTTTGTTGCAATCTGTTTTGTTTGACTTAGCAAAGAAATAATTATTTTATTGGCTCTGTATTAATTGGACTATTGTGGAATTAATTTAACTGTGTTGTTAAAGTACTTTGAGATGACATTTGTCCTGATTTGGCACTTTATAAATAAAGCTGAGTTGAACTTAATTGAATTGAATTTAGTTGTTCTAATAATGCTTATGTTCATGAGAGATTTCTTATGATGCACTGGACACTTTCTTCACTCTGTCTTTACTTTTCAGGTATATATACACCACAATTGCTGTCATTAACCCTGTTTCTTTTCTTTTTTCCCTTTGTCCAAGAGGAGATATCCCTGCCTTGATCTTCTTGTGTATTTTGGCATTTCTGTCCTGTTGAAGGTCTCTTGCTGATACAAGAGGTTTTCCCATTCCAGTTTTGCTGGCTGCTCCCTGTACTCTCTAGATAGCAGCTTGAATCAAACGGTATTCTCTTACTGCTTTTTATGAACTGGAATTATTTGCATGCAATTACAATAGTTTGAGTTGAACTCGAATGAACTGAATTTCAAATGTGTTGTAACAAATTAGACACTACTGGAATATTATGTTATTTAACTAGACAACTTGAATTCAATTTCTGTATTTTCTCGGTAGAATGCCTCAAGACTTTGTAGCAAGTTGGGACAA
This sequence comes from Zenarchopterus dispar, assembly GCA_028564865.1. Lineage (NCBI taxonomy): Eukaryota > Metazoa > Chordata > Actinopteri > Beloniformes > Zenarchopteridae > Zenarchopterus > Zenarchopterus dispar. Next base: position 13,494,594 of record JAOWBL010000021.1, on the reverse strand, counting down.
TTAAAAGATGAGTTGCATCAACTCAAAACTGGTTTTTCACTGTTTGTTGTTTGTGTTGATGATGGTACATAGTGACAATTTTGCCTTCAAAATGCTTTACCTGAAGGAGAAGAGTTCAGGATTTCTAACTGCATCAATTGGCAGCTCCACTTGTTTTGTTGTCTACACATTGAAAGCATTTAGGACTTGCTGTTTTTTTTCCATTCATTTCACGTGTGTCTATAAGAATATAATAAATAATATATAAAAAGAAGAAAGAATTTATATCATTCTTTCATCATCAAGATGCTCTTGTGTTGTGTTTCAAAATGAAAGCCTCATAAAATGTTGAACTGTCTCTGAATCTCTGAAATGATTAAAAAAAAGTTTTCTGGTTTCTACAGACTAACCCACCAGCTCAAATTGGTGTTGAATTTTAAAATTTTAAATACTTATAAGATGTTCATATGCTTCCTCACCTGTTTCTTCTTACCTTAATGAAAAACAAATATGTTATTTCCACAGACCATTGCAGATTAAGAGTACACCATCATAGAATGTCACAAGGGTTAGGGTTTGATATTTTAAGGTCCTTTCAGGATTTCTCTCTCTTTTTTTCATCCAAGAGAAATAGAAAGGTTAAGGGACTGTGATCTGGTTCACAGAAGGGGATATACTATAATTCTTTTCCTGTTGGCTTTTGAACAAATAATTCCAGCAGGAAACCCAGAGCTTTTTTTCCCCCATTTTCTTTTACAGTTTTTTTGTGATCCCACCTATGTTCTTGACTAGCCAATTTTTTACTGATTTAATCAGCATAATGGTTTTCCATTAAAAAAGTAGAATATTTTGGAGATTAATGACTACATTATCATTATTATTATCATCCCTTATGAACAATCTGATGCTCGTTTAATTGAAAACAATTTTTTGTTCTCATTTTGTGCCCTCAATTACTTATTTATTTTTTGTGTAAACTTTTGAGCACCAGTTTAGGTTAAATAATGGTGGTCAAGGACCAGATACGATTGTTAGGTTTTTCCTCAGTGGACACAAGTGCAGGACAGAAAGCAGACAGGCAGTTCAAAAGTTGAAGTGTTTATTCCATTCAATGTTGATACACAAAAAGCTGACCACTCAGCAGAAGAACAAAAGGGCTAGGCTAAAAAAAACTAAGTCGAACGTAGGCTAAGGTCATACACCAGAGATCTCAGGCAAAGGTACAAAAAAGGACTAGGCAAGGACAAGTCCAAAATACATGCAAGGTCAAAAACCACTAAGGCTACCAGAGAACTATGAAAACTAAGAATGGCTGGTAAGTCTTGGTTCAGGCACACAAAACAAACTGGCAAGGAATGCAGAGAGAGACAAACATTATAAACACAAGAGTAGGGAAGACGGTGAGACGCAGGTGGAACACTTTAGGGAGGAGCAAGTAATCACCCGGAGGAGGGAGCCTACGAGGAAGGGAAAGACAAGACACCTGAAATGAGAGAGAGGTCCGTGACTTCAAAATAAAACAGGAACTCCTACAAAACACGAAACTACAGATAAAAGCCCTGGCTCAAGTCAAACCCTGACAACTATCACAGAACCTCACTGCTAGAAAGTTCTAACATTCCACCTTGGTATGTTCATCTTACATCATTGAAGTTTTTATGTGAGTTTATTTTCTCCTTCTGTTTGGAGGCAACATATCTCTTTCTTCTGAGTCTTCAAGCAGATTTGAGTCTAAGCTGGCAGCTGTGCTATTTGTATGTCTGTATTAATAATGTTATTGCAAGCCACCTAGGTTTTTATTAACCCCTCATGCTCCATAACAATTTATCCCTGTTAGTCTGGATTCAAACTCACCGGGGAGGTGGACAAACTCCTCTCTGAATTCCTCAATGCTCTGAATGTTGTAAAGCTCGGTTGTCAGGTCTCTGCAACATTGCATTGACATCGAGGGATGTGCCTCTGCATTGGTAGCCTGAGGTGGTGGTTCCCCTTTTTCAGCAGTGGTACTTGAGGATGTGTTCCAGTTATAAGGGAATTACACCCTCCAGATTGATATTCAAACCTCAGATTTAGGAGGAACAATGCAGGTTCTGCCTCAGTCACGGAACACTGTACCAGCCCTTACTGGGTCCTAGAGGGGCATGGGAGTTTGACCAAGCAGTCCACATGTGCTTTGTGGACTTGGAGAAGTCATTTGGGGTAGTGGTCCTATTGATGAAGGCTTTTCAATTCATGCACAAATGGAGTGAGGGTTTGGTCACCATTGCCAGTTGAAAGTTGGATTAGTTTCCAGTGGGAGTTGGACTCTGCCCTTTTCTTACCGCTCATCTATCAATCCATCCATTTTCTGAACTTGCTGAATCCAATTTCTCGGTCACAGGGGTCTGCTGGAGCCAATCCCAGCACATTGCAGGCGATAGGCAGGGGTACACCCTGGACAGATTGCCAGTTACTGCTCATCTACTTTGAGAGAATCAAGTTGGGGTGGTTTGGGCATCTGGTTGGGATGTCTCCTAGGTGGATGGATGATGAAGAGTAAAGGAAAGAAAGAGAACAGGTTTGTGTACATACAAGAAAATCACAAAGTACAAGTTTTACCACCTCTACAAATGCAGATGATTTTACATTTTACTGGTCTGGAACATTCAGGTGTGTATGAACATAACAGCAAGGAGGACAGACAACAGCAATGATTTTAAAGATGTAGCTGTTGTTCTCCAACAATCTGGAGAGGTTTATAAGGCAATTTATAAGTAATCAAGAGTTCTTCCTTCAGCAGTGAGACATCTTAATCACAAGTGAAATAATACCTCAACCTGAAATAATGCAGATAGTCCTCTCAGGAGTGAACATCCCAGCAAGACCACACTAAGATCAACCTGTGCAGTGCTTAGAGAAATTTTCAAAACGCTAAGAGCAACATCTAATACAGGCCTTATAGAATATAAGAGTATAATATATAATACTCTATATAATGTATATTCTACTCTATATAATATAGAGTAGAATGTACAGTGAATTTAGAAATGATAATGGAAAAGTATGTTTTGTTTGGAAGGGTTGTAGAAAAAAGGTTTCTTTTTCTAAAAAGAACATGGCAGGACAGCGTAAGTTTACAAAGTTGGATCTGAAAAAAATCAAAAGACTTCTGGAACAATGTCCTTATGAAAGCAAATCAGAGATGTCTGGCAGATGTAAAACTTGGTTTATCAGCACAAACACCTCATACCAACTGCCAAGCACAGCCCTGCTGTAGTTGTGATGTGGGGTAGGTGAGCCTCATCTGGCTCTTCATTTGCGCTGTAGAATCATGACTAGTTTTCTTCAACTTCATTTGTTGACTCCATCACTATAATTAAAGCTTGAAAGGAACTTTACATAATCATTAAAAAAGGTGCGTTATTATTGCTTTTACCTCAGTAGACCATTTACATACATATTTTGCAGTTTCCAGAGTGTGACTTACCCATATAAATGGGTAAGTCACACTCTGTAGTAAATCAGTGTGTGTGCATAGCACATACACATTGCTGAAAAAGTACTTTGAGCAAAACCTTGGAATGTTAACACATTAACCCACACATTCAGGATTCCTAAGAATATAAGCTGTAGTAAGCTATTTACGTCATTGACGACTCCATCTTTTGCCAGCTTCTAAGCTCAAGGGTTGCTGAGAATTTCAAAAGATCTTCCCACAGTTTCCAAATCTCTTTTCTAAAATCATAATGTTTCACAGCAGTGGCTGTGAAATATTATGATTTTAAATGTAAGTATTGTAGTCATATCATTATTGCACTGAAGCTGCATTAGCTGAAATCTAAACTTTACCTCAGTCTTACACTACTGTATGTATTTTTTGTCAACCAATGCATACATGATACAAAAATAAGAATGCGCAATGATTCACTCTCTTATGACCTTTACTCTCAAAGAATAAATAAAAGGAGACCCTAATTGAATAATAAATTTGAGTCCAGATAACAATGCAATACTTAGATCAAGTGATCTGTTGCTTTCTGAAAAGGAATTTTGAAGCCCATTTTTCTTTGTACGGGATGCAGCCATGTTGCTTGTGTAGCCGACGGGAACACGCCCACTATATGTCAATCAAAGTTAGCTTTGGCTAGCAGCTCCTTCAGAGGATGTCTGCCAAAATATCTCTACAGCTGCAGGCAGACATTCACAGCAGAATACACTGTTTAAAATGTTTTTGGAGGTGAAATCACAAATTACTGTTGCATTTACCCGATACAAACGGGTTGGTTGCTTTGCTAAGAGTGGTAGCATGATGGTGACAGAAGAGGTAGTGATGATAGCCATCAGCTTACCTGACTGTCAATCAGTCATTAAATATAAATGTATTGTTTTATATAAAATCTCCTGGTTGCAGTGGGAAAATGTTTTTAAAAAGTTAGAGTTCTGGCTCCATATTTAATACAATCAAATTCAGCCTTACCGGTCAGAGGGGCATCACTGTGCTGTCGTCATCACTACTCTGTCACAGCCTACAGATTCCCAGTGTGTGAGCGTAAATTCTTTGTGTGTTTATGTGGGTTTCTTCAGTTTCCTCTCAATGCTCAAAAACACACATGTTCTGTTGACTGGCAATTCTGAATGGGCATAACAGTGATTGTGGGTGGTTGTTGGCCGTGTATATGGCCATGTGATGGACTGGGGACCTATCCTGCATGCACCAGTGATTAATGATTAAAATTAAAGTTTATAAATTGAATAACGTATTGGAAAAAAAGGTAATTTTCACATGAAAGCATTTTAAGTTGTATGCTGGTTCTGCAATAATTAGACATGTACAAATTGCGCTTTTTTTGGTCTAACGTCCTTAATGGGAGCAGCAAGTAACTATATTCAACAAAATAACTGGTTAAAACAGAGACTACAGCCTGTGTGCTGGGCTAGTCATGCCTACCCAACCCCCACCCCACCCCACCCCCCGCACAGGGCACGCTCAAATAAGTGATGATGTTTTAAGTGAAGGATTACATTTTTGCGTTATTTTTATCTTGCAGGCCGTATGAATTAGACCCCTTTCATCTCTAAAATTGCCTGTGGCATTTTTAAATCCCTTGGGGGTTTCTCAAGAGCCCTTTCTTGTCACATCCCCTTCCATAGAAGATGTAGGTATGTTAACATCATTATTAACACTCAGAATTATAATATATATGCCAAAATCATATTAAACACTGTAATGTTACATTTTCAAAATCCATTTGTTAGAGACAGCCAATAAACCATAATACCTACTAGTTGTTCAATTAAAGAGGGTCAGATGGTACCAGTGACTGAAATACTTTTGAACACCACATGGCAGGGTAAAACATTAAATTTGGCTGTGATATGCTGTGCCAAAAAACCCCCAAATAAACAGGTACTTTGGTGTTTTTAATGGCATTATATAAGAAAGAAAATAAGCTGAAAAGTTTGCATATTTATTAGTGAATTATCTGAGAGAGAAAGTCAGTATTACTCTAGTTTGAAACTATGTGTTGTGTCTGATGGTGTCAATACTCCCAAAGTGCAATAAGTGAGATTTTTGACAGTTTATGACCAAATGAAAAGTAATTAAACATATTATGCTTGTAAATAAATGCATCATACATTGAAAGTAACTTAAGATTACTACACTGGGGGAAAAAAAGAGAGCTGGACCCTTCCTGATTACACCCACAGGTTTTTTCTGTTTACTGAAACAACATCTGAAACAAGTGCTGTCAGATCCAGCTCCTCCTGGAGGCTTCAGCTCCGGAGCTCGGAGCCTTAGTATGTGGCCTACAGCTGGAACAAAGGGATTGTGCTGGTTGTGGTAGTCTGTTAGAACAATTAACATCCCAACAAGCCATGTTATCTTTAGAAAAAGAGTAATTTATGTTAGATCTTTATTGACTGCTCAAAACTCAAGTTCACTTAAAAGTGAGCTTTTAAGTGAACTTGAGAACTGGCTATGTTGCTAAGCTTGTCATTTGACAGCACAGACTGCATTCACTAAAACATAATTATTCATAAATTTATGGCCTTATACAGATAAGGTATGTAAAAATTCAGCCACATGTGCAGTTATCACCAATGTAAAGTATACCAACCGAAACCAAAACTGTTTTTGTTTTCATTTTTAAGCCCTCAGTGCTCAATTGATGAACTGCAAGTGTTGCTTTTTCTTTGTTGGCGTCTGTGACTGCAAACCAAAATTTTTTTGAGGTTACTCAAGGTTATTAGCAATAAGCAGGCATTGGCGGGCTTGACTCTACCCTAGTGATTACGTAGGTGAACCCGGATTCAATCCCTGGGTTGACATATGAGGTGACATGGCAGCCCACTGCTTCTAGTGTAGCTCATGATGGGTTAAAAAGCAGAGAACTCATTTCGGTGTGTTTTGAGAGATATATCCTGACAAATAAAGATCCGCACACGTGAACCATTTCTATTCCTCATACGAAGTATCAAGTTTTACGTTTGCATGTTTATATTGCTGTCGGCTACATCCAGGGTTTAGGGTGCTAAACATATGCCATTAAGAAGCTTAGCTTAAGAAAACAAGAAAGAGTAGTATCAAACAACAACAGCAAAAGTATTAAAACACATAATGCGCCTACATCGAAATCTTAACTATCTTAACCTTATATTGTCTCCTACCGTGTCAGATCTGAAAACTGCGTATTGTTCTTTGGCCTGACTCTAGAAGTTGTCCTCTGGATATTATACATCAGCAGTGATAAACTGCTCTGTTAAAGACCTGTTTCCCAGTGACTATTCCTCCATGGTGCACTTCTTCATAGAAAAAAAAATCAGTGATCTATGCTGATGCTTTTATTACAAGGAGCAGCTCCAGCTGCCCACATCATTGTCCTGTATCCGTCTGTAATGTCTGTTGCTTCAGAGCACTTTTTTGTCCAGCAGCACCTTATAAACAATGAAGCTAAAATACAATCAGAGAAGTGGATAAATCATCTCCAAAAGTCAGCTTTAACAACAGTTTCTGTCTGTCTGGCAGATACACGTATGTATCTGTATGGAAACATTCAGGAAGTCATGGCGATGCCTGAATGCAGCTCTTTAGTGTAACTAGTCTAATAATCAGTTTTAATGAGTATCACTGGTTGTTACTCCCTTCAGCACAATTCTTTCTCAATCTGTGTCTGACTCACATCATTCTTTTCTCTCTCTCTCTGTATCACACACACACACACACGTGTGCACACACACTTCATCCCCTCCATTATTCCTCCCCCTTCCTCTCTCTGTTCTCTTTAGTTTGAAGCTCAATTAATGCCCTATTCCATATAAGCTGCGCTCAAACACCCCCTGGGTCTGCGCCACAAGCCCTCCACCGAGCACACACACACACACACACACACACACACATTCTAGGACCACAGACTGAGATATTGTTTCTATAAGATGACTTTGGCTCACATGCGATATGGAAACGGTGGAAAAAAAAGGATGATCTAAATTATCTTAACCTTTTCATGTATAGGATTTGAATTTTCCAGCAGTGGTCTTGGCGTGATTTTTTTGACGTGCATGTTAGTCTTGTTCTCATCACAGCTGGAAACACTGTCATCATGTTGTCTTTGAGCTGTGGTGCTCCCACTGCCTGACAAACTGCACTCATGCATCAACCACACAACGCACAGCACAAGTAATACATTTTCACCGTGACTCTTGACTTTCATAAACTAGCCATCAGTAGGACTGACCTGGTTACACTTTACAATAACCTGGTTACACTTTACAATAAGGTGCACAAAATGTTGCTTTATCACTGGGAAACTAGGAACTACACTATTTAACCGCTGCTTAATTATTAACCTTATTGCATCAGTGGGAGGACAGTGATAGTTGTGTGCATGTCATGTGCATGTTGTGAGGAAGCTATATAAATGCAAACACTGCAAAAACACATTTCTAAGTGGGTAAAAAAAAAAAAAAAAGCTGTTAAAAAAAATTAGAAGACTACAAAGCTGATTTTTCAGCGTGCTGGATAGTTGGAGCCAGTCAACAGATTTGCCACCTGTCTAAAATTCACACATTCAACTCTAACTTCCACAATTCCTTCTCCAGATGAAGTCCTCCATGCTAACGCCAGCATAGGGTGATGAAAAATAGAGCGGTATTTGCAGTTACTTGATAAAAGCGATGAGGAAGAAACGCGACCTGGTGTTACACTTGACACAAGACAAGAAGCAGAAAAAGTACTGTCCTACTCTGAGAGGACCAGCAGGACCTTGCAAACATGTCCTGAAGACACAGAGATGGCAAACTGCAGCTACATGCATAGATGGTCATTGATGTCTGCTACATGTCACCATAAAGGTGATGCAGTTTCTTTTACTTTTACTTTTACTGCCTGATTTACATTTTAAAAAATGGCATTGTTAATATTGTGGAAAAGAAGGCAACAAAGACAAAAGAAAAGCAACTTGATGAGAACGGGGATAGGATTAGAGGTTCTCTGTATGTCTAAGATCCTTTAATATTTTAAAATTCTTTTTTTTTTTCAACATCTTTCAGGAATGAGAAATGATAACACAAACATCTTGGTTACATTTTACTACTGCTATAAGGTTGAAGGTTCCAAGAATGATTTCTGAACTGAGTGCTACTTTTCTGAATATTCATTTTCGCCCACCCACAATAGACTGCAACAGCTCTGTTTACAAACTGAATGGGCTTTGCAGCTTTTTAAATTTTTTCTGTTTTTGTTGGTCAAGTTCACCAGAGCCATCTGAAGAGTTGGGATGGGCTCCAGCAGTACTCTGTGACCCTAATTAGGGATGAAAAATGTATTAATGTGGATGTAGTCTTTATCCACTAAATAGTGCACAATGCAGGAGCGGATGAATAAGGCCTGAGTCTGAATGAGAGCAGGAGTGTGTTGTCATAGCTTATCAGTGCTAGCTACACAGAGTTAACAGCAGGAAAGATGTCAGAATTGTATTGGTTGAATACAATGAATAGACATTGACTGGTCTTTTCTGCTTTTGGTGCAGGGGTAAAAACAGGAAACAACAAGTTTGCTGATGGATCCGGTCACTTACAATTCAAACATGATAGCCTGATAAATATGAAATGGGGAAAAAAAACATAAACTATGCCAGGAGAGATACAATAATGAAATAGCAGCATCTTTCCCAAAGTAAGTCTCCTAAATTTTCTGGCTGTACCCTTCAGACAGGTGCTTTAGTATTCATAGTAAAAACTCTTAGTCTTGTTATAAACTTTTCTAAAGAGATTTACATTAGTTGACTGAGATGTGTTTAGTCCTTTTTGTTCAACATTTTCAATGTTCTAAGGTATTAATGAAATCTCATACACATTTTGCTTAAAATTCCTCAGAGATGTAGCACACCACCTCCCTTTCAACATACACCTCTCCTCACAGCCAGTTATAGCGGCTGGAGTCGACCACTCAGATTGACTCCATTCCCTTCCTCCATGAAGTGTGCGTCCTTTGAGCTACTCAAGAAAAAAAAAAACAGTAAATATTGCATGATTGACAATTTGGTTGAGATAAAAATCAGAAGGCTGGATAATTTTATCAGACTTAGAATGCTCAAAACAAAGTGACAGGATTATGCTTTGTTGGAGGTTTTGATTTGATAATCGCTTTGGATAAATTTTGGGGTGAGAATGCTTTGTCTTTTTTGAAATATATAGTATATTTGGTCCAAGTCATTTATTTATTTATTTTCTATTCCTGCTTAATCTTATACAGGATCAAAGGGGCCTGCTGGAGCCTAGTCCAACTCATTACAGACAGGAGGCAGGTGTACACCCTGCACAGGCCGCAGCTCCATCGTGCCCCAAGTCTGAGACAAAAAAATAAAACAAAATAAAACAAAAACATGAAGTGTTCTTGAGCTCACTGTTAATATAGCACTGACTACTTTACTGAATAAAGTACATGAAACATGTCAAAATGAAACCTTACTATTGAAAAGAAAATGTCACAGAAACCAAGTATCATTGAACCTGAAGACAACAAGTAGAGGATACACAGTATATACATACAATATCTATTTTTAAAAGGGTTTTTTTTCATCAGTTGTTGTAACGGGAATATGTAGGCGATCCTGGATCTTGGGTCCTGTGCTTTCCAGAGGTTGAGGGCTGAGAGAAGGACAGACCGCATACTTCCTGGCTGTAGTGCTCCTTGGGCTGGTACTTCAGTGTGTCAGGCAAAACTTGGGCAGAACAGGGCATAATTAGAGTGAGGCTGAACATGACATGAAGCCACTCGAGAACAGACACAAGCTTGAAGGTCAGCCAGACTACAAGTACCTGTGGCAACGCTCTGACGAGGACTGATGAGAGAGCCGGGGAATCTGCAGCAGCAGGTTTATGGGAGACAGGTGTACCTGGAGACGCCAAGCAGCAGCGGCAGCAGGTGCCCGGCCACGCCCACAAACACACATATCTGCACAGACAATCCAAGGCAGAAGCCAGCTGGGATCCTAGCAATATCCACACTGTAAAAATACTGCAAATATCAATAAAAATGAACAGTGCACATAAATTAAAAGTAAGAGGAAAGTGCATGTCTCTCAGGACAGCTGGCATTATAAGATACATATATATTATACCAAGATGCCACCATAGTAATGTTGATTTATTTATTTCAGGTATTCTCCTGGATTTGTCTGTATTGCATATTTATGAATCCGATATGAAAAGTACAACATATAAACCAGTGTGAGCCTCTTCAATGTCATCGGGGGCTGGACTCTGTCCCAGCTGTTATTAAATGAGAGGTGGGTTTCTGGGCCTTCACAGGCCCACACAGACAATGCCATTTCATACTGATAACCACAATCAGTATAGACCATTTCATCTTGTATGTATTCCTTTGGACTGTAGGACAAATATTAAACACCTGTGAATTTCTTTTCTTTACCCAATTTGTAACTGTTTGTCTTCATCCAGGTACATTAAAACGACTGACCTTTTTAAGCTGCTAGTGATTAATGTGCCTGCAGCAGGTAATTATTGTCTACAGATGAAGTAAATAATTCTTTTATTTTTTGATGACAGACCAGTGTAATAGAGGAGTAAATAAGCTCATTTTCTCTTCATTTGTGCAGGTCTTAATCACTGTTAGACTCTGAAGGAGCATCTCAATCCTCACATTATGAACTTGGATCCATCACTGCTAGCAAGGAAATCTCATTTGCAGACCTTAAACTAATTCGGATTTTAATGAATGCATTTAAATTGAGCATGTGTAGTTCCCCTCTTCATTAGAGACTCAAATTAAATGCTGGGGAGGAGGCACAGAACAAGGTATGTTTGGTTACAGTGTGATTGGAAAAGGTCATGGTTTGCCTGACGTTAATAACAATATTAGATTATGTTAATATTGCATTTTCTCTTTTGAATCTTAAACCACCCTAATATGTCGACTCCTTTAATATCAATAACTGGATGTCAGAAGTTTTTGAAAACATATTTGGAAGTCTGGGGTTACATACAATGTCAGTTAGTACATTAGGACAGTTATCTTTACTTGTAACTGTAATCATGATTGTAATGGTCATTCGGCACAACAGGAGTCTCAATGAAGGGTTGTGTTTCTGAAAAGGAAAGGGGAGAGGATTTCCATCTTTTTAGCAATTTCATGTGAAAATCACTGAAATGCCTAAAAATGCTGTTTCATAAGAAAAGGTTGGCAGGAATTTGTATATTTCCCCATCTATAGTGCAAAATATCATTAAACCACTCAGAGTCCATGTATTTGTTCAGAAGCATATCTTTGGGTTCAGCAGCGTCTGGGATGGACCATCATAAGTGGAAACTTGTAGTGAATCAGGCACATCAGTATTCCAGATCTTTGTTTTTGTTTTTGCAAGAAATGTGTACAG
>JAOWBL010000021.1:13463859-13475110 GCA_028564865.1 Zenarchopterus dispar | reverse complement strand
TGAGTTGCAGCCCTGCTCCTCTAAACTGCTACCAGATTACTAATCCCATATGCACACACACACACACACACACACACGCACACACACACAGAGAGAGAGAGAGAGCTTACATAGAAGGAGAGAAGCAGTCATTAAGTCCTGGCACTGTTTGACAGATGGAATCCAAATACGTACCTGTTGATGCTAGGCTACTGTTATCAATAATAAAATACTAAAGGTTCAAATAAAATACCGAGATAATATACTGGGACATTTGTGATCAAATAGTTATTACGATATCTTATACTTAAGGCCTGTCATTTGTTGTTTAACATGCAAAGGTACAGAGCTAACACTACTTTGCTGTGTAGTTTCTTTGTGTGATTTATATTACAGCAAAGTAAATGATACCATCAATCTGGAGATTGATTTTCTTATCAAAGTGCAGAGCAGCTGACACTGGAAGTTAGGACAACAGAGATGTGCCTTTTTAAAGAGTGTGAACACTTTGGCTCAGCTGTGTGTCTTTGTTAAATGATATGCAGTTAGATCTGCAGCACTGGATTAAACCCAGGACACATGCAGTTCTTGTTTGGTTGTAACCTGACTTTACAATCGCCAGCTCAACCCTGCCACACTAAAAAGAAATGTTGCTGTTGTCAAAATATCTAGCCAAATGTGAATTTGGCTAGATAAGAAAGTCTAGATAAGAAAGCTAGATAAGAAAGTCTCCAAATGTGAATTTGGCTAGAGGAAGGCACCACTAGCTTAAAGATGAAATAAAGCTTGGAACATTACAAAAGGCGATGCCAAGTGTAGCATAAGGTAGTTGTCTAGATAAAATAAGCACCACTCTACATCCAGCATCTCTGCTAGTCAGGTCCTGCACAATCATGATCAAACACCCAACATGGATCAAGCTGTAGAGTGTTGGTTTACAATCAAAGGAATACTGCAGGGAGGAATACTGGAAAATACGCTGTAGAACAGTTGTCATGGTAATCTCAAAACAGTCTACTGGTAATTAAAGCTATTCAGGAAACAATATCGTGCTACTACTATAATGCACACCCTTGTTCATTATTACTGTTATGCTGGGAACTTACTAAGAAATTAGTAATTATAACATCCATGTAAACGATGCAGTTAAAAGGATGTCAAATTTAATAAGGATGCAAATATTTTTAAGTGTAAATATAACATTTTTGTCATTTCCACACCTGTTTTTTACAAGTAAAGGGGAGATAAAGTGCAATAAAGAACTCAAATCTGGGCTTTCCATGACTGAAAACAAAATGCCTGAATCCAATCCAACAGTGAATGAAACTGTGATTGTCAACAGAATCAAGATCTGGGTCGTTTCTTGGCCATGGATCCATAATTCCAATACCATGATCACTTTTCCCTGGGTTATGATACTCCATCCTGCTGGAAATGATTATTGGATTATTGAGAGATATTGCCCTTGGACTATTTTTATTATATCACTGTTTATTGAGTGAGAGAGCCCACTCCTTCAACCTCAGGATGTTTTACTGATGCTATGATGCAGAACTTATTTTATTGTCCATCTTTTTTTTCTATGGACAGTTGATTTTCCTCCTAAACAGCTGGTGGGGGACTTCATTCAAGAAAAAAAAAAACAAAAAAAAAAAACTTTGCAACAGTCCTGTGGCTGCATGTCATTTTTGCTGTCCAAATTTTCTGTGCTGCTGTCCATTTCTTTTCATGAATGGTAACACAACAACGGGCTTCACATAATGAAGGTGCTGCAAGATATGCTCACTCTTTCTTGACAGAAATGTATACAGCTACCAGTTGTTCTGTTTCTCATGAAGACTCTGAAACTGTCTATGACAGTACACAGGCAATCAAATGATATGGATCAATCTGCAGGAAGCTGCAGCTCACGGTGTTGTTTAACATGTGGGGTCAATACAAAAATAATAAATTAGGCATTTCAGTGTGCCTTAGCTACTGTTCAAGCATGTGAACATAAATGATGAAAGAGCCTATATGAACCAATGAGCAGGACCACACTGAAGCCTGAATAGATTAACCTTTAATGGACATGCTTTTTATTCAAGGTTTAGCTCTCGAGCTTCTGTATCAGCACAAAGCCATGGCAGCAATCTCAGGAGAGAGGCACATCCCCCAGCATAGAAGAGTTACTGATTTACTTCATCTGTGTGGTATTTTCGTACTTTCATCAGAACATTAGGAAATCGTGTCACTGAAAAAAACAAAACGGAGCATATCATGTCTTCATTAAGAGGGGTTGAGATCTACTCAAAACATGATGCAACTATTTTCTGTGTAACAGAACTTCACACAGTTACAAATAAAATCATGTTACTATATACTCTAACACATCATTGTAATCAAAAACAGCACTACAAAAGGTTAAAGAGGGTCAAAGGAATGTTAAATTATGTGGAACATTACCATCACACAGCACACATGGCCACAAATATGAAAAAGCACCAGATGGATGCCATAAACATGCGGTATGTAGAACACAAACCTCAGAGTGAGCTTTTAGAAATACAGGACAATAACATGATTGTGTGTTAACAAGCTTCTATAACATTTAAGACTTACCAAAAGAGGAAAGTCTACATTTTTCTCTTGGCACTAAAAGGAAAGTTCAGGTTATAATGGCAGGGTGTAAATTCGCAGTTTGACATAGAAACTGATAGAAGAAGAAAGTGAAAGAAAGAGTCAGGGAAACAAAGGCATTATCTCCCATTTTCCTCTGCAGATGACAAGGGTAAAATAATTATTATCACACAAACAATAATCTGTCTTTCCTGTGCCGTCTCCCCTAAGTCGCATCCATAGCTCCAGGCAGATAATATACTGGACTGCCTGAGATGCATTTGAATATTTCTTTGGCAGGAAATCACATTACTGGCTATTAAAAAGTAATTATTTGTACATAAATTCCCTGCAACTTTGAGCCTAGTCTTGGCAGATGCCTTTGTGTGTCTTTGTGTGCGCACTTATTTGTGTGTGTGAAGTTCGATGCTAAGGCAGTTAGCGTGTGGGGCATTGCAATGTTGTTTATTAAAAATGCAGACAGCCTCTCCATCATCAACTCCACACACACGTGCACATACACACACATACACTTTCATACACAGCCCCAGCACACACTCATTGTCAACCAAACTATATTTCACGGGGTGCATGATAATGTAATTACCGATACTTAGCATAGACAGTGAGGAAGTGGAGAGTGCAAAGAATAGTTACAAAGAGAAAGATAAAGAAGAACAATGCAGATAAAACTTTAAGATTAGAGGCCCATTAAATAATGAGGAACATAAAAAATACACAAAATGAAGCCACTGAAGTAGACAGATCAAAGATAAGATTAAAAAAGGGAAACTTCAGTTAGGAATTTAAGGATGAAGAGTTCAATAAAAGTTATTACATAATTTAGGAGATATAGAATGAAAAGCCATCAATTTCATTTAACCAAACGTTCTGTACCAGAAACAAATGTTTGGTCATTCAAACGCCTAAAAGTGTTGGAATTAGTTGGTTAACAGATGGTGCACAAAACCACTGTGAGGCATATGGAGTTGGATCCTTTTTAGTGCTTTAACTTTTAATAGGCTTTGTTTAAGATGTGTGTTTAGCACAAAAATAAATCAAATGTTGATCTCCATCTTTTCCACAGGAATGAGGATCCAGACTTATCTTTTCCTGTGATCTATGATATAATCCAGCTGTGTGTGCACACGCTCTACAGGGAAGGCAAACCTGCCTGAATTCTAAGGTGTTTTAGAAATGGTCACTTCAAGCAAAGCTAAGAGCAAAATTACTATTCTAAATAACAAGGAATAATTTAATATTTTTTGAACAACACTGTAAGCATCAGGGGTGGTTTGCTCTCAAATGGTGGTTCGATCTCAAAGGGCTGCATCTAAGACATGATACACAAGTTTTACCTGGCAGGTTAGTTTTACTGGACCTCATGGTTGTTTATCACTTTGAAAGAATTACACACACTCCACAGTCCTGGGTGACACAGAAGAGAGAGAAGTGCTTAAAGGTAATAGGTGGATGGGTGAAATCACATAGAGCTTTTTGAAGGTAAGTAGCTTTCCATGTTTTTGTTGTACTATTGCCATCAAAGCTCAGAGTTAATTGTTTTCCTTCTGTCATTTTACAGTAGATGACTAATAGCTTAGATATTTATTGTTTCCTTGTTATTACCAGGTAAAAGTTAAAACAAAGTGGTTGAAAAGCTATTTGCTCTCGATCATTTACTGACTTTGCCAAGTGTTAAAAAGCTTCTTAATGTTGACATGTTAATAAAATTAGTTGACTTAAATGTCCTCACACATTTCTGTAATATTTATTATTAGTATTTGTTTTTCTTAATTGGTTCTTTACATCATTATTTAATAATTATTTGGTTTTCTGTGAAGGGGTTCAATAATTGGAGTCGTAACAGCTACTGTAAGCTGGTCAGCAGACCAAGATGTTGCGTTTTTTATGATGCAAATTGCAAATTGTGCAATGATGAGGGTTTTTTTAAAATTGTATTTATTTAACTCTGGTAATACAGAAACGCGGGTTACTTGTCAGTCTTTAACTTTATTACGCCTAAACGTGACTGTTTGATAATGGCTGTGTTTGATGTCAATCAATATATTCTTGTTACTTGCTGACTTTGTTTGAGAGTGTAAACATTTGACACAACAGATTTGGGCCATCATAAGGTGTTGTAGCAGTGGGAAATGATGTTAATTTGCTGTGATCCATGGCAGGGACCGTGGGATCCAGGGGTGTTTTAGCCGGGAGAAAATTGGAAGTGACTGCAAAGAGACAGGGGGCCTTTGATGAATCTAAAAAACATGCTAAAAAACGTTGTTTTCCTCTCTCTCTAAGTAATAACTGTTGTTTTTTTTTTTTAAATTAATAAAAAAGAAGTTTTTTGTGGATAGAAAAATGTCTGTGTGAGGTCCCTCTTATGCCTTCAGTTTTGCAGGATGAAAGGTTTAGACCACCTCACAGATTCAGATGCAGAGCAAAGACACTGATGCTGCAGCACCAGGTTTTCCCACCGAAACTGAACCAAATGAAATCTGGATTTCAAGCAAGAAGAGAAAGGACATTTAAAGAGAGTAGGTTGAGTGAGAGCACCTTTTACAAAGAAAATGAATCCAGAGAGAACTTGTGTGGTGCATGTTAGGCTACAAGAAAGTTTGGTTTAAAGCAGTCGGTTGTTTCAATTCAATTTGTGTTTTAAAAATACTTTAAAACAATCAAGAACTAAAAAATTAAAAATTAAAAAAATCAGTACCTGCAGGCAGCTAATACTGGAGGTGCAATCTTATACCATGATATTAATTTTAAATCATCATTTGGAGTAAAGAGAGCCAACTTTGTGCCAACAATTTCCCAGTTTGCTAGCAGGATGTGTGTGATATCGACAGATTCAGTCCAGTCTACAGTTTCTGCTAATCTTCATAAGCATTTGTCATGGCCCTGAAGTGGAGCTAAGACCTGAGTAACATAATGTATTTAATGGAAGGTCAGTTTATCCATCATGATTTAACAAGTAGCAAATGGAGGTAACTAAGAACTCAGGGGGATAAGCCCAAATTTACATCATAGCAAAAGTTTGGGTAAATCAGATTAAACATTTATTGTATTTTTAATTTGTATTTCGTAGGGAGGCTAAACAAACATAACAATCTCAAAGGTAATACGTTTTACTACATGTCAGGAAAAACTGTTATTAATTTTAGGTAGCATAACTTCAAATCATGAAACTATGATCTTCATTTTCAAAATCAAATACAGGGAATGGAGCTCTGTGACCAGGAAATATTAATAGGTTAATGTTTTATTGTATGTTGAGCTAAAAACAGGACATACATGTCAGTCCTGTATGTTTGTAAGGAATTCTGTCCTTGTAGCAGACACAGTGGAGAGCCGTCAAAGCACTGATGTCATTGAGTGATGGAGGTGTGCTCATAGTAATTGTGTGTTGTTTTCTTTTGCTGAGCTGGAGGGGGCTGATGTGATGATCTTTGAACATTGTCCTGCACATAACCACAGTCTACACTTCAGCTGTGTCTGAAAGCAGCCCCAAATCACTATCTGGTCCACGGGTCCTCCATCACTATGTACATAGAAAACTATGTAGTAAGTTGATCAGATGAATGAATTTCAGACATTACTCCAATGATTTCATCAGTGCTGTTCATTGAATTATTTCTGTTGTATAGATAAAACATAACAGATCAAAATAAACTTTATTCTCAGATAGTGTGAAGGTTGATTTTCCACTTCATGGCCCAGTTGGATTACAGAAACTGTGTGCATCTCTGTAAGATTATAAAGGTTTACAAAGCCTTGCAAAGACTGCAACTGTGTTACAGCAACTGAGCTGCAGCATCAAACTAATGGTCCAGTAAAACTCTCCTTTATTAATACGCTTTAGTCTTCTCTTTCATGTTACACATAGTGATCACCTCTTTCACAGTAATACCTTCCCTATAATCATCTGACATTTGAAGACGTATTAAGGAAATTGAACATGTCTGTCTCTCTTTGTTTGGTATATTAATTTTTGGTCTGTAAATCAATATTACTGATCCATGCTAATAACTTCTTTCTGCCTTTTAGTCCTCCTGTAATGGCGGTAGCACTGCAAACATTATTTATGTAGCAGTTTTCTCCACGTGCTGCAATTTCCTGATATGAAACAGTAAAGTCATGTGTATTCAGTCCCGGATGTGCAGTTTTATCCATTAAAGCCACTTTGGTGCTCTCTGATGGAAGTTTGTCACAGTGGTTTTTTTCTGCAGTCTTTGTCACCGGGTGTTTCTCCATCTGGACCTCCCATATTAAAAGCCTTCATTAATGTTTAATGGCTGGATTACTTGAGCAAGCCAGCTTTGGCTTGGTTTTGTCTGAGCTTTGCCCTAAAATAACACTGGATTGCTTAAACAGTTAAGTCATTTGTCTTTTACCTCAGATAAATACAGTATGAGTGGCTCAGATAAGCTAATTTTATACGTTTCATGGCACGTGTGTGCAAATGTGTGTGAGAGGCAGAGATGACAGATTTATTCAGAGAATGCAGGAAAGGTTAGCAAAAGTCATTTGGCAACAGCATGCACAACTTCAATAGCAACATGAATGATCACAGTCAGAAGTGCAGCAAATTAATGAAAGTGGGACAGAAAACTGAGAGAAAGCAGAGAAAGATGGAGAAAGACAGAGTGGAGGTTGGCAGTGTATATTATCAGGGGTCCTGTTGGATATCATTCAGTTTGGAGACATAAGGCTGAGTTGGCATTGATTTGGATCTGCTGTCAAACAACTCTGACTGTGGATTTAGAGCTGCATTAAACATAAACTTTCGTGCTTAATTATTGCTGGGAAAGTTTCTTGGATGGATTTGATCAAATGGAGAAATAAAGCAAGGCATTTTGTTATAACAAGGACTCAGTCTATGTTTAACCCTTTACAGGGCAAGTGACCATATTTGATCACTTCAGTAGACCTACATTTGATGGTTATTGCAAAAAAAGTTACAATGTTAATAGAGGTTCTTTAATATTCTGCAGTAACCCTCTAGAGTTTAAATTTTGAAATTCCAAGTATTTTATTGACGGCCCTAAAAAGGGTTAAAGATGTTAGCTGGACTCTACTGATTAATTTATTATAAAATGAATCTGCATCATGACTTAAATAAAGAAACAGGAAAATTATGTTTGATGTCCAGTAGACGCCTTGTTTTTCAATCAGGTCCTGCTTAGACACCCAGACGGTCCGAGTTTAAAGGCAATGCGTACAGTTGATGCAGCGACCCATTTAAAAAGACCACTTCACACCTGTGTGTGTCACCTGAAAGGTGAGCCATGGACTGACACATTATCTCAGATGTGCACAATAACGTACAATAACATTTCAACATACATCTGCATGTAGAGATGAAGAAGAGCACCATATAACATTCCAGGATAAATATGAAGATGAAGTACATCTACTGGAATGTCATTACAGCCACAATAAAAATATAAACCTCTTTTATGTCACAAAATATGTTTCTTTATTGGTTGTTGTTGTCTTTAAACATGCAGATTACAGCGTGACTTATTGTGTTTTTTGTGCAAATCTAAACTTTTGAGTAAACTCATAAACTCATGGATCCACCTGATCCGGCAGCACTTGGAAATGCTCAGATGTTGCAACTGGAACACAGTGCTGAACCAGATGTTCTGAGCTTCTCAAACAGCAAAGGCTATCATGTGTTTACGTATGACAACAAGTTTATATAAAATAGGTTGTAGGGGAGGTGTAAAAGACTTAAAGATTTAAAAAATAGGAGAATCAAGTTTTAGCCCACAGTAAAGCAGCTGGTTGACAAAAGCAGGCTTGCCATGAGCTTGATATGACTTGTGTGAGTTCACTTGGCAAGAAGCAACTTCCATAGTACTCCAAAATGAATATTTATTCCCAATCATTGCTTCTCCTTACATGAGTATTAAACAAGTTCTTTTAACTCAGTAAAAAATACTATGGTAAGAAAACCATAGAGCCTTGTGCTCTTGAGCTCCTGCAGTCTAAGTAAAAATTTCACCCACTCTCCTCTTGTCAGTTAATATGAGCGACAACTCTCTTAAAGTGACAGCAACCAAATTTTAGTTAATGATCCACAATGTTATTTTATACCGAAGAGTCATGAATGTGAACTGAATGGATAATTATTGCATTACTGTACTTTCTCTGAAATAATTGTCTATGAATGTCATAAAGGAAATTAAGTATCTATAATTGAGTTAATTTATTTATAATTAATTAATCTATATTAATATGCCTACACCAAATACAGGTAAACTTATATACAGTACAATAATACGAATTGTTTTTTACTTTACTTCTCATTCTTTCATTCTCATATCTCCATGAAGAGAAAAACAACTAAACCCACATTCACACCTATGATAGGCGAAAGCTCAATGTTAACCAGCACATAAACTTGCTCCCCAGACTAAATGCTTAACATTGTTAGTTATTTAGTTGGGGTACAACTTACACTCTCATGCTGAGCAAATTGTGGGTATGTAATGTGTGTCTGTGAATCTGAGCTGGTAAAAACAGTAGAAACTGCCTGGAGACAAATGAGACATATGGTTCATTCACCATTACTCTGCACAAAATCAGTCTACTGATCACCCACTTAGGCTACTCCAACAACAGCCCTCGGACCCTTTTTGGCTTTGGCTTTAAATCAAATCAATCCACACCACGAGCATTCAACAACTACATACAACCATACGAAACTTGGTTTGAGAACATGAGGTTGGCCCTTGAAGCCACTGGGCATAATCTACTCTCTGAGCTGGTGCATAGCCCCACAACATCTTCAGTGTCTCATTTCAAGTTTACTCTTAAGAAAAGAAATTCACATCTTTATGTCATTATTGTGTTCAAACTAGCCAGCCCAAGTTTGGTTAATCCCGGCATCTAATGAACATGCTGGTTTGAAACATAGTTTGTCAAAACACCATCACTTCCATGTTTCTCATTAGTCTATACTCAACACTGCAAATACATTGATTTCATCTTTCTTGTTCGTTTTTATTCCATACACAACAGAGGTACCAGTTAATTAGAAAAAATGTTCTTGTGTTCTCCTGTAAGTGAAACAAGAAGATCTGAAGAAGAAAAAGGATAAGTGTAGTGGAGAAAGATTTATACCCGGCACTAACAACATACTGTATGTAGAAATACCCCAGCTCTCCAATTATGGCTCGGCATCTGGCACCTGGTGCTCTGATGGTGTGACTAGGTCACATGAGTTGATTGGACACAGGGGACCTGGGGCTACAATGGCACATGCACGGGGACAGACAGACAGATGGACAGACAGACAAATAGATGTGGACAGATGTATTTAGACCTCTGCACAGCCTCTGAGGAAAATGAGGTCCTCGGTTCCCAGGGTGGAAGATAGATGTCCTGTAGTGTAAACCATTATTTATGAAGTAACTCCTGAACATGCAAACAAACAAAATCCTGTTTTGAGCTTTTTCCCTGAATTATGTAATGTTAAAATATATTTATACTTACTTAAAATGGTCAAATCTGATATCTAAGATCATATTCAGAAAAAGCAAAAATCACTTTAAACTATGCAGAATATTTTATTCTTATGTTATGAAGACATGTATACTTCTTAACACGCTGCAGATTTCACACCTGGTGAAAACAGCTGTCACAGTTGTCATGACATACCGTGACCTGCCTGGTTGATTTAGGAAGCATGCCCTACTCTCCAGCAGAGTCAGTGCAGAACAGGGTGGTTGCAGACAAAAGGAAATGCACATTTCAGGTAGGGAGAAACTTGATCAATGCTTCACAAGTTCAAAAGAAAAAGAACGAGCTTTGAATGAGCCTCAACATCTTAAAGATGTTGAGGGCTATAATGTAGGGGATGTCATGAATACAGCTATACTCTGCAACATGTAGATGGGAAAATGGATGGAACATCTAAACAACCAACTATGTTTCCTTCACCTGAGCTGTTTTCTTTCCTTTCTGCTTTTAATCCACAGTTGTACTTCGTTAACTCTGAGTAATCAAGGGAAGATGGATTGTTATGAAGAACTTATTGTGCTCCTGCTGCCAAGCTGTCCTGGTGGTTACGTCTGCTATGTTTCAGTGTGACATGATGGCTGAGTGTCATAAATGTCTCTTTCCTTTTCACCTTTTTTCCAAGTACAGAAAAATAGAAGGGGAGGGAGATGGCAGTTTGTAAATGAGCAGACTCATCAAAAAGTCCCAAAACTCCAACTTGTAATATTTTCAGACATGGCACAGAAAGTCACGTCAGTCGGTATTCTTCTAGTTTGGGGTCAATCCCAACAGATCATACCTTTACTGAGATACTTGACGCAACTGACAACTGAATCCTTCACCTGATCTTTATGCTCAGAACGTACAGGTGGATTCTGGGAGGTGGTGGGATTTTTGAGCTGCAGCAAGCTGGCAAGGTGGAGATAGGTGCCATTTTGCTACTTTAAATAGATCAGTAAACTAGAGAGTGCAACTGGAAAAAACCATGTGGAGTATGAGAATACAAGGCTCGCTCATCTCAACTGCCTGAACTAGCTTTCAGGATCACAATTTTTTCTTAAAAAAAAAAAAGAAAAAAGACCAAATGTGTGTGTGTGTGTGTGTGTGTGTGTGTGTGTGTGTGTGTGTGTGTGTGTGTGTGTGTGTGTGTGTATGTATGTGT
>JAOWBL010000021.1:13449157-13463759 GCA_028564865.1 Zenarchopterus dispar | reverse complement strand
ATATTCTGGTTTGTCTCTTTTCTTTATGTACTGGATTAACCAACACTACTCCTTCTGATGAGATTTTAGGCAACAATCCTCATGGAAAGTGTAAAATCATGTAAAATAGAATGGATGTGATAAAGCACAGCTGGAAAACAGCATCGTGTGCTTTTGCAAGATATGGTGGCGTGAACATATTCCAGACTTGAACACCTCTCTACTTTTCAGACAACAGAAGCTGACAGAGGCAGCGGAGAGAGAACAAAGATTAAAGGTGGAGGGATTGTAGTGCTTGCTGTGGCATTTCTTAATATGCTTTTTTGTCTCTAGTTGTGTTCTTATGGACCTGGGAAATGTCATAAGTGGCAGTCAAAAGTACTGTCACAAATAAAAGTCTAAACACACCCAATTACAGTCAAAATTCCCTGATGCTCTGGCCATTTAATCAATAATTCATCCAGAGGAGACTTGTGGAGATTTGAGACAGCAAAGTATCCCAGAATACTTTGACATCAACAAGCTGAAGTAATGGTGGAGGAAAAAGCCCATAATTGTAAATATTACGGTTGTTGAGTAACAGCTGTGACATCATTGACACACTGCCGTTCATGTAGTAGAAAGACTAAACTGAGTACTCCCATCATATCACACTTCATTCGATGTGATGAAAAAGTACACGCAGTGGACAGAGTGATAAGAAGTTGCAGAAAATTATTATTATTATTATTATTATTATTATTATTATTACAGCTGATTTAGATGAATGGGTCATTAACAGACTCGTGCAGACCTTGATGACAAGCTGATGCTGATCCTGGTGAGAAAAGTAACAGCTACTGACATTATGCTAAAAAGTCTCCCATTTACAGTTTCACCTCTTCAGGGAGGTCTTCGGAGTTGATGGCATGCAAAATGCAGGAAGGTGACACTAGAATCACAAGCTGGATCCAGACTTCTGTTTTTAGTGAGTATATGTTAACAAGAAACAGCTACATATGTGAATGTTTTTCCTTTTGGTTAGATGTCAGCCAAAACCTTTACTTTCTTAAACCTTTCAGGATCTTGTGTGTGTGGGGAGAGACCATTTCCCCCTCTGCCTCATGCTTACAACAATAATTTGTAGCATTTAAATACTTAAATGGTTTTCTTTTAAAAAAAAAAAAAGCATTAGCAGATGTATAAGAAGGAAATGCCAACTTTCATGTAGGTGTTACCCAGAAAAAAAGGGTTTCAGATTAAACAATAAAACATACATAACACCACCAAACACTCATCGACAAGTGATCTCTGGGATGCAGCATCGCATCGATGGTTGCCCAGCAACAAAGATGGCACCACAAGTAATAACAAGCAACCTTTTCAACAAACCAGCCCATAGGGAAGCACTGACCCTCAGGGCCGCTGATCACAACTTGCTGCAGGTAAATATCGGGAGAAATTGTTGTGGGGCGTAAAAAAGTAACAATAGGAATAAGGCAGGGCATGCAAGGTAAAAGAGACTGTTAGGAACAGTGGAGGACGGAAAAAGAGTTAGGTAAGATGGTAGGAGAGGGATGAGGAATACCTTGAAGGAGCAGCACAGTTAAAGAAGACAAAGCATTATTGCTGCTTGGTTACACAGCGACGAGCAGAGGGCTTCTGTCTTCTTCCTCTCGCTTACACACACAAATACACACCGGGGGCCGAGGGGACGCCTCTGTGGGCACCAAGGTCTTTCCTCTCTGTAAATTAAAACCATTAATAACCAACTGGGAGAAAAGGGAGAAGGGGAGCAGAAGGCAGAGAGTGAGATGTAAGAGAGAAAGTCGGCTTAGTGAATGGTGATATCCAAAGACTCAGGGATGAGAGTCAAATTGATGAGATGCTGGAACAAACTGTCTTCTAAGTATGAGTGTGCCAAGAAAGAGGAGTTTAGGTTTCAGGGACAGTCACATGTGTCCAGTGCCGGCGGTGTGCGCAAGATAGCGTCTATAAAGCATGCTCCCTGTAGTGCGTATGTCCAAGTGTGTGTGCGTGTGTGTGTGTGTGTGTGTGTGTGTTGGTGACCACTGTAACATCTGTCTTCTGGAGAACAACAGTTTGTAGCAGCAGTGCTGATCACAAAGGAGAGAACACAAGTGGGCAAACATATGGAAAAACAGCTTGAGAATGATTTAAACAAAAATGTGAGGATTAAAGGATCATTTTTTTTAGTGGTGAAGACTTCCTTTTTTACTCAGATTCACACTGTAGTATAACCAGGTGAAAGCTGTCAAGTACAAACAAACCACTGACCAGTGGAGTATATAGAAAACCAAGTGCACTTTAAGTGTTGCTTAAAAGAAAGAACAAAAAACAAAAAAATGAAACAGAAACATTATTGAAATAAAAATAATAATACTTGACTAATAGCTTTATTCTCAAACGCTCGCCTGTCTCTTGTCCATCGGTTGGTACTGACTCATCTTTTAGACACATTCTCAGGTTAGTCATATTGTTAAAAAGCTGCATCACAAATAGGAAGCAAGATAGGTATCAGTGGGTTATCAGATGGTCAAAAAGCCAAATGTCATATGTAGGAATAAACATTGTATAAAGTACTGATACTACACATCTGGTGCTTACTTATTTTGCCAAAATTTATGCAGGTGCGAGCAGCTGAATAATCTGCAGTGTGATAAAAATACCTGGATGGTGTATTACCTCTGTGAATATTTGCCATGTTTAACAGTAATGCGTTTAACTTGTATTCTGTTTTCTATAACAAAAAGGGCCATTACATCAGAAGCTGGTCGCAGTGCTCACATACACCATTTTTCAGTTGTGCCTTGGCATGCTCAGTTTTTGAGGACTTTGGGGTTGTTTTCACACTGACACCATTAAGGTCGACCTCTTGACATGAGTGTGGTTGACTTGTGTCTTTGTGACAAAGTAACCGCAGTCTGGCGTGCACCAAAGGGGCTGCACCGAGACCGCTTCGATGAGGTGGTCTCGGTGCTGCTCTCAGCAAACTCTGGTGCAGTCCATTTGTGATGTGAAAGCTCCAAGGCCCTGATGTGACCCGTGTATAGGCAGATTCTGCATGTTTGTGCATGAAAGGCTTCCATAGACAGCTGGGTGGTGTATTGTGATTAGTGAAGGAGCAGAAACAATTAAGGGAAATATACTTTGACAGGTTTATTTCTGTTGTAAACACAATGTTACAGTAATATTCATCTTATTATTATTATTATTATTATTATTAAGCCTTTATTTTTCCAGGTAAACGTTTGAGCACAAATTCCCATTTACAAACAAGATCTGGACAAGAAGCATCACCAGATTCCAATGTTCACCTTAGTTCCGCAGGTGCACATCTCAGTTGTCTGGCTAGTGATCTGTGATCATAATTCATCTAATGTCACACAAAGTTATTTGAATGATTGTGAGAATAAAAGTTCAAATGTTATGCCCAGTAAGGATGTCCAGGACCCAGTTGCAGAGTAAGTTTCAAAAGGGAAGTTTATTCACAAGTACCAACAAAATGATAATCCACTAGGAAACAAAGTATCAACAAAAAGGTTAAATGAAAAATTACCATTCAAATGGGAACTACTAAATATCCTGTCTACTCCAAACAACAAAAACACACTAGGTTCACTGGCGCTAGGTTCTATACAGCAACTAGAAATTAATTAAACAGGTCTCGGAAAACACAGGAAGCACACGTATGGCTCTGAGGCGTAGAACAATAATCCCGCATGGGATACCAGGGAAGGATGGCTTAAGAAGCTGGCTGATTAATGTACACTGATTGCAGGTGTGCCGAAGCCTGGTGCTTCATCGAGATCACCCTGGCCCCCTGCACTTCTGGTTGCATCATTTATAGACCAGTTGTTGGTATAAACTGTATAGTTTGTAAATGAAGTTTGACCTCTGAGTTTAGTTCATCTAGAGTGGTACAAACAAACAATTGAGACAACATGCCCAACTCTGGGTCAAAATGCGTAGTTTTTGCGTTGCTATGCATTTAACTGCTTCACTTCAGGCCAGTTGTCATGGAAACACAACACTCATCTTCCACTGATATTGAGCGTCAACGTGGTGCTTCATGAGAGTTCTGGTGCGGTGTTTGGACCAGAGTCAAAACAACACTTGTGAACACAAACTGAAAAATGATGAACTGAAACTAAAAAATATGATACAATGTAAACTTGAATGTGGTGAGGCCGACCCATGGTGCGCATCAGCATACAGTGTGTGAAAACAGCCTGCGTCACATCAGTTCGATTGCGTGTTCACACCTTCCAAAATGAACCACACTTTCAGAGCAAACATGCTCTTGTCTGTTTAAAGTGAACTAAACAACTCGGGTGTGAATCCACCCTAAGAGAGTGATCACAACCAGCTGACAAACAATAACACTAAAACTAAAGCTGAAGCTTAGTAAGCATACAGCAAATCCTATCAAATTGACAGCAATGTAGTTTGGGGTGATCATGGTCCAGGTGTATATACAGTAGGAAGGTTGGCGGTGCTACTTTGTATTTACAGGCTGGTTCTAGTGGTCCTTTCATGGTTTCTTGTGAGTTTGATAAACAAATGCTTCATCAGAGCAGTTTCTATGTAGTACTCCTCAGATGGCTCTTTAAAGCAAACCATCCAGCAGATCAGGTTAAAGCCCATCTTTGTACTATATATAAGCAGATAGTTCAGTTTTCCTGAACTGTGAGCCAGTGATAGATCAGAAAACAGTCCCCTTCAACTGCCTTGACCCGTAGGACTTTAAAAGATATTCTGAATCTCTTCAGGGAAAATTGTG
Organism: Zenarchopterus dispar; assembly: GCA_028564865.1. Classification (NCBI taxonomy): domain Eukaryota; kingdom Metazoa; phylum Chordata; class Actinopteri; order Beloniformes; family Zenarchopteridae; genus Zenarchopterus; species Zenarchopterus dispar. The sequence goes on along the minus strand of JAOWBL010000021.1, from coordinate 13,458,997 downwards.
TGCTTTGTACCTCGTAAAGATGACAAAGAGCCATACAGAAGCCATATAAAGTATATGCGCTCACTAATTAATAAAGCAGATATGAAAAGACTCTGTAAAGAGTGAAAACAGCTTTGGATTTTTGAAGTAAAAGCTAGATCCTCAGATCAAGGTTACTGATATTGCCTAGCAACTGTTATCCCACCACATCACTTTTCCCCCCTCTCTGTTGTTCACACGTTCATTTATGTTCATTGAAATCTGCCAGATAGTTCACCGGTTTTGTAAGCAGCTGCAGCCTTGAGTCAGCTCACTGGGTTTTTCATCAACACACAAACACACACACACACACACAAACACACATACGTACTGATACAGATACATCCCTTTTCACACAGACACCTCTGAATGTGTTTGGCGCTCATAAAAAGATGTTACAGAGTGTCAAACTAATGTCTTTCTCTTCAATGCTGCCTACCTCTCCATTTTCACCTCAAGGACGAAGAAAAGGGAGGCAGAGGGAGGAAATAAAGAGTAGGAATGATGGAGAGGGCAACTGACAGGAAGAAATGGATGAAGTGATGAGGTTTTAATATGAAAACATAGTATAGCATCAAAAGATAAATTAGATAAACATCTAATGATAAGGTTTAAAAGGAACCTAAACATCGTAAACACACAAGGTGAAGCTTTTGTTTCTTCTAGAGATACAAATGAAAGATGTGAAGAGCCATCAGGAGAAACCACATTGTGTGAGTGGTAACTAGTCTGGCACCCTGTGGCTGTGTCACCGCAGATTCATGCCCACACAAATGAAAGCACTCAGGTGTTTTTTCACTGGATTGAAAACACAGGAGATACAGACCAATTTCTCCAAAAACAAGAAAACCCAGCCGACTGGCTAAAAAGCCGAGAAACTACACATCTCTACGTCTTATGTACTCCTGCCATTTTATTAAATCTCAGTGAACCACTACCATGGTATTCCTGGTTGTTCTAAAGTTGCTTATGTTGATCTATGGATGTTGGATGGTTATTTGTGAACATACTAGGTGCATTTCCATTGGCAGTGCTTCCGGGTAATTTTTCAGGGATCGGCTACCTGGCAGGGGGTATCTGCTGATTGGGATTTCTAGATTACATTGCAGGTCTCTCACAAAAACATAAATCACATGAACACAACTTATTTAGAACCATTTGGACCACAAGAATTTTGCTGCAAGTACAATTGATGAAGGTGGAAATTACAAGAAAAAATCAGTTGAGATTGCACTGATGAGTCAGTTCAGGTCTTGTTGGCATATTACACCAATGAAGAGGTCCAGTGGGGGATTTTCTCAATTTCAGTTATCTCAATTGCTACCATTGTCCCATCGTCTAGACCCGTTGAATCCATTTCTGGGTCACGGGGGTCTGCTGGAGCCAATCCCAGCCCATCACAGGTGAGAGGCAGGGGTATACCCTGGACAGGTCGCCAGTCCATCGCAGCTGCTACCATTGCGGTGAGCTACAATCAAGTTCTACTGTTGTCATGTATTTTTGGTGTCTAAACATTCTTATTTTTTTAACCTAAACCTAATCAAACACAGAGTATTGATAAAAAGTCTTTTTTACCACTCCTTCACCATCTCCCTCTCAGTCTTAAAGTTGATATTTCTGTGGATCTTAACACAACATAGACAAAAACATTAAATTATTTTCGCACCCTTTGACTACTTAATACACATTAAGTTTTTCATCAACAGCAGCTGGTGGTGTCGTACTGGCAACCTGAATATGACCATTATGGTTGGAGCTTGAAACATAATGTCAAAACAGCACCAGGTTTGAAAGATGAGGAAAGATCGTGAGATTTTGAGGAAAAACAGCTCAAAAATAATGCAAGTGAGGACACGGATGAGAAATGTTGATGCTAACTCTAACAATGACAAAAGGGGCACAGTCATCAAACAACTATCAAGCAGCAACAAGATGATGTTACACAATGCAATGTGAATCTAAAAAAAACTGAATGCATAGATAGTTAAAAAAAAAAAAAAAACAACACAAGCCACCTCTATGAGAAAGAGCGGAGGATGTGTGGGTATGAGACTGAAAGAAGAAATGAAAGATCCCCATTACTTAGTTGAAAGCCTTGGAGACTGGAATAAGTTTAAAGTCAGTCCCAGCAGGTACAGATGAATGTTGGGGTGTCATGACACCCCGACATGGTGCATGACATTTCTTGCCAGTAGCAGATATAGGATTTGTCTAAGTAAGGGCCCTCAAGGGCCATATTTCTCACTGAAAGGGCAAGTAGAGGTTCCAGCCAGTGTTCTTGCATATAATCCTGTTTTTGATCAGACAAATTATACAAGTCACAACTTGTTCAAATACTCTAGGTAATGAGAAAACATAAAGTTAGCCAGTAAAACACCTTAGGGTGCATAGATAAAATACTCTGTAATACACCCAGACACTGTCTCAGTCAGTGCTTTCCCTCAGAGTTTAAGAGAAAAACTTTTGGCATGAGGAGAGCTGAACTGGTGTTCTGCTGAGGAACTGGTGCTGAATAGAGACCTCTAACACTGAACCAACTTTGTCCCTTTCCAAGAGTCCAACCGAGGGTTGGAATGCCAAGGCCCACCCCTTCAGCTTCCACCCATGTCATATCACCCAACACATGTGGTTCCCTCCTCCAAACATGGCATGGATAGGTGCAGCATCTGTACTAATGTGAACTCTGCACTGGTCTGTTCTGGTGAGCAGAGAGCTGGGACAAGGGCCAAGGGTCTCTTTCTTTTTAATGGCCGATATGAGTTTACACAACCTGTCCAGGGTGTACCCCTGCCTATCGCCTGCTATGGACTGGGATTGGCTCCAGCAGACCTGCGTGACCCAGACATGGATTCAGCGGGCACAGAAAATGGATGGATGGATATAAGTTTACACATTTTAAACATGGTCATGAATGGTGGGTAGTGACTGAAAAAAGAGCACAACTGCAAGACACTGAAATGAGTTTCCTGCATATGACTGCACCCTCCCTTACCAATAGGGGTAAGAAGTTTTGTCATTTTGAGGAGACTCTGAGTAAGTTGTTGTTACTCCTCTTCAGGGGGACCTAGCTGAGGTGGTTTTGGTATCTGGTTAGGATTCCTCCCTGGAGAGGTATTTCAGGCATGTCCAATGTGACCAGAGCCTCAGATCCAGGAAAACAGATCTCTCTGCCGGTCTGCAAACACCTTGGTATTCCACCAGAAGAACTGAGAAGGTGGCTAAGGAGATGAAGATCTTGACCTTTAGACTGCTGCTCCAGTGACGTGATCTCATAATCAAAATTAAATATATGGATGGCATTGACTTTTGACATCAAACAGATAACAAAATCAGTTTGATGTCCTTTTCAGGCACATTTGGGTCCTGGCATGTGGATGTCAAATTTTATATTTATCTCACTTAATTTGTTTGGATAATGCTTAATTTGTAATAACAAATGAGCCTTTAAGTGCAGCTTATGTGATGATATAACTGAAACAAAGGCTCAGAAGTCTCGTCCTGCAGAGTCAGTGAATTCTGTTTGTTTTATCTATTAGCTGTATTTATCATAATCAGCCTTTTAACAGAACACAGAAAAGCGATGAAATTAAGAAAAGGAAAGAGATGAAGCTGTGGAACAAGAGCAAGCAAAATGGATGAGAAGAGAAAGACGACTAAAGCTGCATGGGATGGCCATTAGCATTCTGCCAGCATTGTTTAGCAGTGACAAGACGAGCTGTTGTGTGTGTAATTATGTTATTAGCGTTTTTAATACACATCCACGCTCAGTCATTTAATTCTGGTCGTGTTTCCCGTCCCAGTGATGGGTCGCTGATTGCTGCACTCAGCCGTTTTATTAGGCCTAATTAAATTAACGTTATTTTGGTCCCGCCGCCAGCCACACACTCAGGGTAGAGGCAGTGACATGAGGAGTAATGTTTCCATCTGAAAGGAGAGTCTGTTGCATTCACAAGCAACATCTTTTTTTCTTTTCTTTTAGGAAATCTACATTGTTTTCCATGAATTATATATTATTAGTGAGAGTATATTTGATATGCATACCCAGTAAAAACGATGCAAGAGATTTTCTGATATGAGAAAAATTCCTAAGTTATTAGATTTATAAAAACAGCGACTTGACATAATTAGGCACAGAATCATATCTTCCTCATGCCATCCATCATGATGACTTTATCCATCATCAGTACAAGGTAGCGATGCAATGCAGATCCAGCCATCCACAATTGTGTGTTTGTTTTATTAGTGTTCAGCCACAGTTGTTTCTCTGCATGTGAGCGCATCAGGGAAGCCCCATCATTACTCACCATCTCCCTCTTCCCCCCTCAGTCTTGCCTCCTTTCTGGAACCTTTCCATCTTTAAGCTGCACCCGCATCTGCTTCTCAAACTCTGCTTCCACATATTTTTCTTGTCTTTGTTTCCCACCTGCTGTCCGGCTTTCTCTGCATGCTTTGGCTTCTTTCTTTCATTCTTTGTACTCTTGCTTCCCTGCTTGCACACCGGGAGGGGGACATGCATCTGAAATAAATTAACAGGGCCAAAATATGGAAAAAGTCCCCAAAAGGGTTCAAATCAGTGGTAAGTACTGAGCAGGATATTTTAGCTCATTGATTGAGTTGAAAAGATATTAATCACTGTTGCAACACAGCTGCAGCTGTGAAGCAGAGTTGGAACAAATGAGTACGACATTTCTATATTTAACGATTGTTATAATATGATATGAGTGACAAGTTGTGCAATGTAAATGTGTTTTACACAGAGCCTGCATAAAATTTGCTTTCTGAAACAGGCCAATGTTTTTCTGTGCTGAATTCTTTGTTGTTGCTGTAAGCAATCCATGAAGCTTCCCTATCAATCACAGATCGCTGCGGGTTTGTGGACCAATCAAAGTCTATTGGTTTCTCGTCATGGCATTTATAATCTTAAACACAGAGCACACTAGCCGGCAAACTGAATCTAGCTTTTATGTGTTTTTTTTTTCAAACACATACACTTCAGTAAGTTCCCTGGAAAAAAAAAAAAAGAAAAGAAAAATCTGGTAAAGCAGATATGCAAGTTTCAATAAAACACGATATACCAATTTATTTCATGGTGTAACAGCTGGAAGTTGATTGTTGAGCTGTGGTTCTGCTGAAAAACTAGAGAGTTAATCAGTGTGCTCATTTCAAAGATCTCAATAAACGTATACTGTTGAATTTTAAAATTACTCTATTATTGCACAGCAAAAAGAAAAAACAAAGATGTCCTGTTTTCTTAAGCCTTTTTGTCAGTGCTGAAAGTTTTAGTAGTTTGTTTCTTAATATCAACAAAAACCTAAAGCTAATGGTTTAAATATTTTGACTACCAGTAACTAGCATAAATGTGAAATTTAAACTGCAAATACCTATTTTCTATATAACAAAACACATAATGGATTTCTAGTGAAGTTCACCCACTGTGTAGATAGACCAAATACATTTTAGTGCATGGGATATATGAAAATACAAAGTACAAAAAAGTCATATAAACTCAGCAAAAATAACATATATAATATCTGTGTGTGTGTCAGTTGACAAACAAGTCCAGATATAACCTTATAATCTTGAGTAATAGTAAAATCTGCAGTATCTAAAAAGTACCTGCACACTGTGCTACTTCTGTAAAAATTTCCAAAGAAACTTGACATTGACCAGTCTAGGTTGTGCACTGTATCCCACGATGCACCTCTCCAGCAGGAACACAACACATGGCCAGCTTTGAGGTTGTGCCATAGCGTAGAAACTCATGTAAACTTACTTTTAGGGTGAAACATTGCATTTTATCAATGACTGATGGATCAGTGTGCAGTACATACCGCATACTGCACTGACTTCAAAAACAGTCATTCTCTCCTCATCTCATTACCAGTTCATGTGTTTTCTTCTTGTCATGCTTCCCAGTTGTGCTCTTATGTTTTGTGCCTGGTTGCCATTGAATTTTGTGTTTGGATATTTTGGAATTAATTAACATTAAAATCCCAAGCCCTGATGCAATGTTTGGGGTTCTTTCATCAATCAAAAAAGCGCTCTTCAATAAAATACTCACATGGTCCCATTTCAAGGATTTTTTGGAAAAACAAACACATGGTACTTTTTAAAAGCATCAACTGTCAACACCCATACATCAAGCTACTTTCACAGACTATGAAAGAAATATACATGGCTAAATGTCATACAAGTCTGAGCCCCGTGTGTAAGTGTGTGTCAGTCTTGCCTTGGAGAATAAATCCAAGATTCATCACACGCACACAGACACACACTTATGGCCCAGGGTCTGCCAATGAAATGTAGACAGGAAGGTAATTAAAGAGGGATCAGGCTGCTCTTTATCAAGAGCTCTTCAGTGTTGGGCTAAATTAACCTCTGTCCACACCCACACACACACACAAGCGCACACACACACAGAAGTGGTTATCAGACATGTAAAAAGACAAACATTCACACGGATGTACAATCCATGAAGTTTTCTGTTGAGGAATGTTGATGACACTAAGATGAATAAATTAATAGCTGAACAGAGAACTGATTAGGAAACATTAAAGTGCTTTATGCAGCAGCATCACTGACTAGGTGCTGACTTTATGAAATTTCTGTTTTTCAAAACTATGGATTCCCTGTAGCACTATTAAAAATAAATAAATAAAAAAGTTTTAAAAAACTTAACTAAAAGACTCATTACAATTCATGTTTACCCTGTAAGAAGTTTGTAAAATACAATATTCTGTTTATGTCATCAATGTTTTAAAATGATGTTTCAGTAAGTATTTGTCCATTCAGTTTAAGACTTTACAACGTTACAATTTTTATATTATATCAAAAAAAGATTTGAATGAATTAAAAACAAATCATTTATATTCCATAATTGTAGCATGTTCCAAACCCACTTCAGTCCTTTTCATGGTGGTGCTGAAGCCAAATGATGAATATGTGGACCAGACCTTAGACAGAACCACAGAAACTCTCCATTTGTTTTTGCTTTTCATCTTATTTATCTGCTTCTAATCTGAAATCTTCAGTTTTGAGAACAAAAAAAGGCCTCTTTAAACCAGCCATATGGAGTAATGTACTGGTACTAGTTCTGATTCCATCTGCTCATAGAAACACCGCTCTGTTATAAAGTGCACACACAACACCAGTGTCTGATCTGGATGTGGAGGAGAAAAGAATGAGGTGCTTTATCAGAAATTAGTTCTGCAATTCTAACATACAGACTTTAAGTTTGGGAACAATATCTCTTGATACCCGGAAGAAAAATACGCATAATTAAATAACAACATAACTGAATCAGCAGCAAAATGATTAAATTGCCAAGGACACATGAAAGTTGTAGCAGAAATCTCTCACTCAAGCCTCTTCCATTCTCACTTTACTGTATGCGTGTGTGTGTGGGTGGGTTGGGGAGGTGTTATATATATTGTACTTGTTCAGTTTTGTTTTCATTTTTTTGGGAGGGAAAAATTCCACTATGATTTCATATCCTGTACTCAAATAACAACATTAAACAATGACAATTCACATGTCATATGTCTATAATGATTTTTGATGCAATTGTATATTTAATGTTTACCATCAAAAACTTTCTGAAAAAATAATTTTCTCTGCACAGCTATAAGCTGATGCCCCTTTGTATCTCCTTTGTTCTTGCTGTTGCCATGGTTCGCATTGTCTTGTCCAGGTGCAGATCAGAGCACTTTGTTTCTTTGCACAGATGTTTGGCCACCTGTGGAGTAGAGACAAAAGTGAACAGAGGTGAAGCAGAAGCACAGGGGGATGTAACAAAAAAAAAGAGGAAACACAAAGATCATAGAGAAAAATGGAAGAAGGCAGTTTTCATTTTCATTGCCATTCCTCAACTGACCAGTGGGGACTGACTTCCAAAACGAGTCAGTGTCCACTGGCTTCCCAATCAAAATATCCAACTGGTGGGACAAAGCTTAGCTAAGCGGCAGGAAGTCTGTGCTAACGATGTGTTGGCCAAACCATCACAGCCTTGCAATCCCTGCATCTTCATCACAGGTGGGTCCCCACGCCTCCAGCCAAGTCTCCTTCCTGTTAGGATACCCTTCTGGAGTAAATAATTTTGTCTGGACCTCCACTGAGAACCAGCTGCGACAAAACCATAGAGATTGCAAGCTTACATAATTTCTAATGCAATGAGAGGTCCACAGAAGGACCGCCACCTCCAGGTCCACAAAGAGACCTTCAACGGGTTGATGCAATGGTCATATCTGATGTTACCACCAAAATGACATTTGAAATGGGAGGGAGCTGCAATGTGACTTAGCCAGAGGAACCAGGCTCCAGTTGTGACAAAACCCTTGAGAACTGCAAGTGATCAGACTTGCACATTCCTCATTTCAACTCCAGCAAAACTTGTTTCAAATATTGTTTCAGTGGCAACGTCAGAAATGAAGATGAATTAATAGATTTGATCAGAATGAATGCAAAATTAGACTAGATATCATAGGTTAGTGTGACCTTAGTCAAACTAAAATATCTAACTTGCAATAACTGAACTAGGGTGTGCAAGGATCATTCATACTGACACCAACAACAACTGCTGGGCTTTCATGAACGTCCCGCTGGTTATTCATCTCCCTCAGCATGCCCGAATGACCTTGTCCCACCACTGAGTGCAGCGTACACACCACATAAAGCTTTAGGTTGTGGCACTCTCACTCAGTATTCCCCCAGTTTATCAAAACTCGGCCAATCAGTACCCAATATTAGAGGGTGCTTAAGGTTGTAGCTGACCACAAACTTAAACCTGCTTTCTGACTTTAAATATTATTTCCACTGGCACAATAGGATATTTGTGTATATCTGTGCATATCCCCATGCACACATCTAAACTCCACACAAAAAGGGTCCACAAAAGCCTTGGGATGAACCGGGCTCTGGTGGATCAGAGACTGCACACAACCTGAATCCAGCACTGCTTGGTGTGTACCCCATGGAGTCAGATCGTGGAGACCGGTCGTAATTGCTGGTCCACAGATTTGTGGAATGTAAGAAGAAATGGTGTTTGAGGGCAGAGCAGGAAAAGGGGGTCATCAGGTGGGTGTGCCCAGAGAATGTCTCGATGATGCCAGGACCAGGGTGCAGTCAATGTTCTGGAGTTGGGGCGTCCTGCCGGATGGATGTCCAACCCATCTTCTGTCAGGGTGATGGCTGATATCAAGGATCCTGGCCAGTAACAGGGGACCTACTCCATGGTTTCGGTTGAAAGTCTGTGGTCAGTCAGTCTATAGGTCCCAAGATGTCACTCCAGTGATAATTCTAGGGGAAGAATCCCATTCTATTCAGGACTGTCTGTTGAATGTTTGGGAAACTCACCTAAGCAGATGTATGAAGGGTGAAGGCTGCCATCTGGGTCTTCCCAGTCATCAACAGAAGCAACCGCACCACCCACTCGTCCACTGGCCAACAGCAGCCCATCTCTATCATCTCAAATATGTCAAGAAAGTTTGGTGGGGCATCCTCCAGGTCAGGCATTGGAGCATGAACCTCAGGGGAGCAGAGGATGGAGAGATGGGTGGTGCTGAGCTCCTGACTGGAACAGTTCTTGAAGCCACTGTGTCTACTGCTCTGCCTGGGCCTGCAGCAGCTTCATCTGACAGAGCCCATGTTCAGACTGTTCATTCCCACCCTGTCACAAATAATCTCCTCCCTCTGTTGTCCCAGAGCTGCCAGTGGCTGTGGCTGCTATTACTGTTTGCAATGTTTCAAAACAGGCAGCATGGTGGCTTAGTGGTTAGCACTGTTGCCTCACAGCAAGAAGGTTCCTGGTTCGATTCCCAGCCAGGA
>JAOWBL010000021.1:13435506-13449057 GCA_028564865.1 Zenarchopterus dispar | reverse complement strand
CACAGTTTAAGGTGCAATTTAAAAGTGGACAGAGATGGACATTCTCTTATTGTCAGTGGAAGCCTGTTCCAATAATGTGTCCCTTTGACCGAGAGCACAGTCTGCCCAAATGTGGTACGCCTGTATGGTACCTCACAGTCCCCCCGCACTATGGCCCTAGTGCCCATCCCTCTCACTGACTTTGGTTTTATAAAGTCATTTAATGGTAGAGGAGCGAGTCCATGTAAAACTTTGAAAATAAAACATAGGTTTTAGGGGTGGACTGCCATTTTCTTTTGGGTTGGTTCCTGTTTTCTCCTGTTTCTTTAGTTTAGGGAGGTAAGTCGTTGTCCTTTTGTTTTGTTTACTTTGAAATTAGGTAAGATTGTTTATTACTGAAGGTAGTTCTCTTTTGTTTGTTATGTTGGCCTGGGTCCACTCTGAAGAGTACAGATGCCACCTATAAAAAAAAGGGAAAATCTCTATGTAACCAAAATAAATAAATAAATAAAAATAGTATGTAACTATCCATGGCTATTGACTGTTTGAAAGATGGGGGAATGGGGGCCCTCCTTCGTGTCATGTCACTCTCTGCCCCTCACACTAGACGCACACCAATTTGCCTACCAAAGCAATAGGAGCACAGAGGACGGAGTATCCACAGTGCTGCACTGTGTATTCTCACACCTAAACAACAAGAACACATATGCAAAGATGTTGACTTTAGCTTGGATGGAATGACTGTATTGAATGCTGAGCTGATCACAAAACTTGGTGATCTTGGACTTGATACATCCCTCTGCAACTGGATGACTTTCTGACCAACAGACCCCAGCATGTTAGGTCAGGCCACAACTGCTCCACCACCATCACACTCAATACTGGCACACTTCAGGGCTGTATACTGAGCCCATTCCTCTACTCCCTCTTCACTGATGACTGCAGGCCTATGTATGGATCCAACTCCATCATTAAGTTTGCTGATGACACCACGGCGATTGGACTCATCAGTGATAATGATGAGTCTAACTACAGGGCAGAGGTAAAGCACTTAACTGAATGTTGTGCTGACAATAACCTGCTCCTGAACATCAGCAAAACTAAGGAGCTCATTGTGGACTTCAGGAAAGTAAAGAGAGACACACATGACCCCATCCATATCAATGGCATGGCTGTTAAATGTGTCTCGAGCTTCAAGTTCCTCGTAACTCACATCTCAGATAACCTGTCCTGGACTACTAACACCTCCAGCCTGGTTAAGAAAGCCCACCAGCATCTCTTTTTTCCTGAGGACACTTAAGAAGAACCACCTGTCTGCTGACATCCTGGGAAACATTTACTGTTGTGCGATTAAGAGCATCTTAACTAACTGTGTCACAGTTTGGCATAGAAGTTGCTCCATCACTGACTGAAAGGCACTGCAGCGGGTGATGAAAACTGCCCAATGCATCAATGGGACTCCACTCCCTGCAACAGAGGACGTCCACAAGAAGCGATGCCTACACCGGGCTCACAGCATTCTTATGGACTCCTCACATCCTGCCCATAGACTTTTCCGGCTCCTCCCCTCCGGAAGGCGCTTCAGAAGTCTTCATACCAAAACCACCAGGTTTAGGAACAGCTTTTTTCCAACAGCTGTCTCACTACTGTTGCACATTACATCGTTCATCCACCTGAGAACCCCTTCATCTCCCTGCTCATCCCTACTTCCCTATGACCAAAACTGGACCCTAACTATTCTTTGTAGATAATACTTATGTTTATATGTACATATACTTTTGCTGATTATAGTATGGTTATAGTATGTCCACAGTACTTTTACCTGCGTAGTACAACTGTATATTACTTTCAGTAGAATTTACTCATTTATTTCATCCTCCTGCAATGTATATATAGCCCCTTCTGTACATAACTGCTCTTCAAATACCATATTTATTTTGTTCTTGCTGTTCTTTACACTTCTGTAAAGGTTAGATGATAACTGCATTTCATTACCATGTACCTTGCATGTGTAATGACAATAAAATTCAATCTAATCTAATCTAGATTGTATTGACTGCCATTAATCTAGACCCGCCTAACCCAAACCACCCGTTACCTAAACCATCACCAAGCTGAATTTGAGTTACATCTTAGCCATGATCCTAATGAGGATCCCAAATATGATGTTCTGCTCTAGCAGAACTAGGCTTTGGTACCCATAAGAATTACTGGTACTGAGAGGTTCAGACTAGAGGATATCCCAATGAAGTAACGTGAACAAGAACACAAATGCACACTTCAGGATGGATCGGTATACTGGCAAACTGGTATGAACACTGATACCTTGCTATACCCTCATAAAGCTAATCGGTGCTGATGTATTAAGACTAAACATGTCTTAAATTTAAACTTGAATTCCACACCAATGGCTTAAATGTTGAAAGGGATGGTGTTGCTCAAAAGATGCAGTGCTTTGCAAAAGTGAGTACCATTTTTGTTATTTCACTTTCTTATTGTCTTATTGTGTTGCAACCTCTTATTTAATGGTGTAGGAATTGAAAAAATCCAAAGGAGGCAGTTTACCGGATAATGCACAGGACTGACCCTACTGCTTTTTATTGGCAAAAAACACAGAGAGAGCAAACATCAAAATGACACTGTCCATTAACCAAAACCATTGGTTGTCAACATGCAGTCAAATTAAAGGGGCCAACACAGTTAACCTACAATATTCACTTTAACTGATTATTGAACATGAAATACATTCAGTGCAACACACCAGTCTTATAGTTAACGGCATTTAAAACTAATCAAAAAAAGTTCTGTGTTAACACATAATAGTCTGTAGAACTGTTCTTAAAATGGTGGTGAATTATGATCATTATTGTCACTACAATGGATTTTTTTTTTACAGTTTCATATAAAAAAACAATTAACTTGCCGTGTTATTCTATAAGAACCTGGTAACCCACCTCACTGGTCACCTAGAGATTTAAAGAGCTGTCAAACCAGCAGTCAAATTATACAACACCTTGGCTCTACAAATGCTAAATTTGTTCATGTACAAATGCTAACATTAATGATGTGGCTGTGGATGATTGGGTGGAGTTAGTTGTCCAGAAGGTTGGAAGATCGATCAGGTTGAAAATGTCCTATGAAAGTGCAAGAACATTGACTACATTACAAATTTCTACTAGTTGTGGGTGTTTTTAATTGTGGCTTAAAACATAATAGGTGTGAAACAGCTGGAGATGACCGTATTATTGCTGTGTTTACAAATTTCTTATCCCAGTCTTCCCATCTTTCTCTCCACTCATTCTGGATAAAGTTAACCCTAACCTTTAAAACTCTGTTTAGTCTCTGGTTTTGCAGTCTATTTGGCATCAAAGGGTTGAACAAGCAGGTGAAATGTAACAGGTGATGCAGCTGCAAAGATGCTCAGCAGAGAATTAAACATTTTGTATCTAAACTGATTCTACTGCTCGACTTTGTGTGTGACTGACTTTTACTTCAAGAAAAAAGCAAGTGTAGAGCTGCCCAAGGAGCAGACTTGTGGACTGATGACTTCCTGGATGTCTGGAAAAACGCATTCTGTATCACCAAGCATTGGACCCTGTTGAGCTGTTCCTGAAACATCTGACCAGTCTAAAAGGGTAAGTCTTATGGTGAGCTGTTTGAGGTTTCATACCCTATAGATACTTCTTGTGCATTTTCCTCCAGTCCTTCATCTGTTATTTTCCAGAATCTGTCTTCCTCAGATAGAGCCATCCTCTCAAAGCTCAACTGCATGCATCTAGCTCATTCTTCAGTCACTGAATCAGATAACCAATGAAACCAGGCAAGGCATTTTTAGTTTGTTTCTAGAATATGAAACACCTCAGGGATAAATCACACCAAGATATTTCTACATATTTGTGAGTATTGGATTTACACATTGTGCTCTTCATAAAATGTGAAATAAAAGCGTTACGGCCAGTTGCCTCAGCTCAGAATCTAATGAAAATGCTGCACATGCATGTATCCTTAAAAACATACAAAGGCTACTCACAGACTCATGATTCATCACGTCTGCCATAACAAAGCAGCGATACTGCTGCTGACCAGGAAGAAGCTTGTTGTAGAAGCCATTGTATTTCTTTTCATCCCCTAGAATGAAGACCTCTGGTAGAGCATCCAGTTTAGCAGTGATGAAGGGCTGCAGGAAACCCTGGCTGTCTCTCTGCAGACTGTTGTCAGCACCAGCCTCCACCAGCTGCCAGCAGGATGACAAAACTGTCAATGGTCAAGTTATGAAGTGACATGAAAACTTAACATGGTAAAACTGATCTACTGGTGATTTTTTTGTTTGTTCATCTCTCCACAATAAGTGTACAAAGTATAGTGAAAGATTATCATTGTTCCTGTGAAAACACTGAAAACTGGTGAACAAGTCGTCTTAACAATAACTGAAACAGATGGAATCAGATGCTGCTCATTTACATACATCTCTATATATATAAAAATATTGTGAAACTGTAAATTCTGAAAATTTAACTATTTTAACTATCTTCATATCCAATAGTGGTTTGTATTTAGTTTTCATCTGATAAGCCTCTGACTGAAGACACTATTGTTTCAAGGCTGTACTGATGAAGACTGGATCGTCTCTAGAACCTCCCTACTGGATCCTGGAGGACTTACAGATATTTTCCAAACTTTTTCACATGAGAAGTGAATAAAGAATAGATTCAACGAGGTGTTTCACAGCAACTCATGGGTAGATGCTCAGGGGTTATAAGGTATTGGGCCCACTGCGTCACCCCATCCAGTCACTATTCAAATGGAGAAGGAGTTCAGTCCACATAGCTGACAAAAAGTCAGATTTGTTCACCTTTTATGCAAAGAATTTCTAAGCAAAGGTGGTTTCATTTGGTGGAGTTAGGATTTCATTCTATCTTTTCTGGACTATGTGGTTCTGTTGGCATCAATGAGAAGTTTGCAGCCAATGGTGAAGTGTCAGGAATGAGAATCTGCACCTCTAAATATAGTTCTCAGAAAATAAATACATGCTCCAGTTGGCAGAGAGGGGCTGCCTCAAGGGGAGGAGTTTAAGTATCCTGGGGTGTGTTCACAAGTGGGGAAGGAATAGAGCAGGTGATCCACTTGTAACCAAGGTTAAAAATCTATATTTAAAAAGGAGCTAAATTCCTATTTAAGTTCATGAAATGCGTTATTAATATTAAAGATTAAAAAACTGATATTCGCCTAAAAAGCAATTCAATTGCGATGAAGATCAAATAAAAAGGAAGTTATTTTGAAGGGGATGGGTTGGAGACGTGCTGTGAACCAATCAGGGAGAAGCTCAGACTACTGACCTGCGCGGAATGGAGTTCACTTGACCTTGAGCTGTTGGAAGGAGAGAGAGCGAACCTTGCGTCGAGAACGATACTTACCTCGTGGAAATACTAAAATAAAAGTCATTAACGGATTAAAAACTAGGGATGGGATTTGAAGCCTCATGAAGCTTCCACGGGGTTCATCTGATTGTGCCGGAAAAATGATTCGAAGATTTGGGGTTTTGAAACCACACAGAACAACGACATCTGGTGGTGAACTGCAAGTAAATAATCTGCTTCAATCAGCCTCCTTATCGTTTTTATACTTCAAGATGTACATAATAAAAAGCGTAAAACAAAACAATCTGTGATCATTTATGTGAAACGTGCTTGTGTTACATTCTGAATATTAAGTATAAAGTGAGAGGGGGTGCGCTTGTGAAAAAGGGCGAAGGTAAAATGACTGCATGGGATACATTTCACAGATTTTTATTTAAAAACAGGATTTTCTCAACTGTGCTGGGTTTAAGCCTGTTTCGTCTTTGGCTGACGACTTCACCTTATCAGGAGAAACCAAAGTGAAGTTATCCCAAACCACAGAACGTTTCTTACCAGAAGCCATGGTAAAAGTAATGAACTGAATTTGATTCTGACTGGGACAGCACAGTGGCTTAGTGGTTAGCACTGTTGTCACACAGCAAGAAGGTTCCTGCTTTGACTCCCAGCCAGGAGTCTTTCTGTGTGGAGTTTGCATGTTCTCCCCGTGCTTGCGTGGGTTTTCTCCGGGGATTCCGGTTTACTCCCACATTCCAAAAACATGTATGTGAGGTTGATCAGGAACTCTAAAATTGCCCATAGGTGTGAGTGTGTGTGTGAATGGTTGTTTGTCTTTGAGTGTGGCCCTGCGATGGACTGGCGACCTGTCCAGGGTGTACCCCTGCCTCTCGCCTGGGATGGGCTGGGATAGGCTCCAGCAGACCCCCGTGACCCAGAAATGGAACAAAGGGTCAAGAAAATGGATAGATGGATGATTCTGACTGGAGCAGAACTGGTCGGGAACGTCGTTTGGGATTCATTTGTCTTTTATAGAGAACGGCACGCCCAGGTGTTCAAACAGATGAACGATTACTGAACCGTGGTTCGACCAAATAATGCATTCAGCGCTTCAGACGTCATCAATCACGTGATCAGCGCCGTTTGACACATGCTCCGGAACATTGTGCCGAACCACTGTGCTTCACGGATTTGAAACAACCGCTGAAGCGTCTGTGTCAAACGGCCCATCCCTATTAAATACTCATCGGAATAATCCAGTGCGGCGCCCTGGACCAGTGGGAGTGCAGTCGGAGAGACCTGACGTCTTTCTCACGAAGAAAACCCATCGGTGAGCGATCGTTTTTAACATGTTAAGCGCTAGTCGCTAACGCTAGCTAACACGGAGCGCTAGCTGAGTCGCTAATGGCGGGTGCCGTTTCACCAACGCGAATACCATTAGCTTGATATTTTAAAGCTGCAAATTTAATCCAGTGTTGTGTAATAGGTTGTTTTGTATAATTGTTGTTGATTTAGCGTTTTTTATTTGTGCATATTGCGCACATTAAGCCAAATTTGTTTTGTGTTCTAATTGTTAAGGGAGAGATGTTTTGATATTATTATACTGAAGAGGTTTTTCAATAATTATCTCTGAGAATATTTTGAGAATGTTATTGATATTGAACGTCATATTACAATGATGGTTCAGTTAATGAGATGAGGATTAATATGAATTATACTCTATAGTTCATGATTGAAAGCTAAAAGAATGATCTGACCTTACTCACTGTAGGTCAGGTTTTTTTTTGTTGGACCTCTTTGAACCTTTGATCTACCTGGATGTTGGAGCCTGGATTGAGACATTGATGGCGAGCCACAGCCCAGTGGACAATTAGAGATACAGCGCCTGCAGAATTCGGCACTTCTTACTTACATACACACACAGATCACCAACTATGTGGTAGGACAAACTCTCTCCACTTCCTCAGTGGACCAAACTGAACTAAAACTGGAACTGGGTGGGATTCAGAACTTTATAACACAGCTGTGACTTTATTTACATTTTTTACTTTTTTCTACTTAATTTTGTGTAATTTTTAAAAGTGTGTACATTTTTATGTTTTGGCCTATCCTTCCCATTCATTCATTAAAAGGGAAGAGTTTTTGTTTCTCAAAGAAAGTACAGTTGTGTCCGAGTTAATCCTGGGCTCCGTAGTCGAACATAGAACTTCTGATATAAGTAATCATTATAGAGTAATCTAATTCTATTCTCCATTTCAAAAGGGTTACACACTGATGGGTCAAAGGCATGTTTGCACCAGTGTAGACTGGACTGGTCCTCACTTCTTCCAAAAACGACTTAATGACCACATTTCTGTGTCATGGTTCATTTCAGATGGGAACTGGGCCCAGAGATGACAACACCACCTCTGGCCAAGGTGAACATAAGGTTTTACACAGAAAACACTTCACTGTAAATGCATGTACACTAAAAATTTAAGTGAATGTAGCTCTGCATTGTTGTGTTTTCTACAGTAATTCTTGCTGGCTCAGTTTTTGATGAATGATGGTTCTCTGTGGGGGAACCACAGTGGCTTATTGGTTAGCACCATTACCTCACAGCAACAACACTAACCACTTGATCCAGTGTTCCTGGTCCAATCAGGAACGCTGGATCAACAAGAATGATTGGATCACCATCAGCTAGTCATCAGGGTGTACAAAAGTCTGTCAATAGTGTGCTAATTATAGAGGAGCAACAACTAAACATGCAGGCAAATGACTCCTGAGAACCACGGCTGAAGAACACTGATCTTTGTTTGGATAAAGACCAGATAGAATCTATGAATCTATTCATCTAATCTATCTTTCACACCCAGAGAGCTGAAGTTATAATTTCACCATATGTACTTGATGAAGTGCAATCTGAGGGATCAGAGATCATGGTTATCCAGCTTAGACTCAAACACATGCTCTTACACACAAAATTTTTACAAATCACTTACATTACACACTCCAGAAAGACATTTTCAAATCCTGTCTAATTTTGAAAGATTTCAATTATTTTTTTATGATGAAAACAATGTGCTTTTTTTTCTTTCACCTCTTCAGTAGCACAAACTTACCTTGCATCGATTTTCTTTTTTTTTTTTTTAATTTAAATTTTAATTTATTCATTTATTTATTTATTTTGGAGGCATTATTTTCTTTTATTTGCATTTTAAATTATGTCCCAATTATTTCATATTTGTGTTAGAACTTTTATGATTTGAGATTGTAGGGAGAATTTTTTTAGCTCAAAACTTTTTGGCTTCTAGAGTGTGATTTCCTTCAGTGGAAATATCTGAACTTTAACTTATTCTGGCAGGAACTCACATGGGTGGATGAGCAGTCACAAAACATAGTTTACATCATTACACCACAACTCCATCTATGAGCTGTGTGCCTCCATTATTTACAAATGTGGAGGCTAAAAGAGTAATTCAGAATACAGCATTTTTTTTATTAGACCTCATCAGCAATGTCTCAAAAGCTTCCAAGATTTCTGTGACCAGCAAACATTTGTGTGGTAAATCTAAAAACACTTAACCTGCAAAAAACCCACAGTAATGTAGATGAAAGGACAAGTGGAGGAGAACAAGAGTAAATTACAAAAAAATACAGGCTACATCACATCATGGCATTTTGGGGAAAACTCATTGAATAAAAATCATTTTTACTCCTACTTCAACAAAATTATACTTATTTATACATCCACTGACCTCAAGTATGTCCATTTCTTCAGGGTTTTCCCACCTCTTCAAAGAAATTGGGGTTTCCGGAACAACCACTATGTAGAACCACCTGCATCAAACATGCATGGGTTACACACTAATGTGCTTCATACATCCAACCCAGAGGTTAAAGGTGCACTGCATACTCTAAGTACACTATTCATTACACACAGTGTACAACAGAAACATGTCATACAGTAACATCAACGTCTGCCTGGCTCTACGGAGCTAGTCTGCTCACAATATTCACTCTGTTCATTATAGCAGAAGAAACCAAAGATGACCAGGTCCGAGAAAGGAAGGAAGGAAGAAAGAGGAGAAATGGAGTGACTGAGCAAAGAGACCAAACAAGTGGAAATCTTAGAGAAGTTTTTTTTTACTTGGTAACAAGCTATGAAAAGAAACTAAGACCATTGCTCATCTTACATCTTCGTGCTGGACCGTCTTGTTATTTTATGTTTATTTATTCTTTTTTCTTTTCTTTTTTTGCATATTGTTTGTTACACTGAGCTTCACATGCTAAAACAAAAAATAAATTCAGGAATTTCATGCTGGACCAAACCTGACCTGTGTAAGGTCCACCCCGAAACCAAAAATAATTTTTTAGTCAATGGTGCTGGGCCAGTATGAAATCAACCTGCATTGGATTTGCAGATGCCAACCAGATTTGCAGTCTGGACATGGCAAAGTGAAGGTCTCCTGCTGTGATGGCAGCTGAGAATGTCTGCTGCTGGAGAACTGAGATGTCTGAGAATGCTTCAGGTGCCAGGGAGGGGCCTACAATAGCACGGACTGCCTGCTGCAGTAGAGAGTCTACAAAAGTCTCCAATGACACCCGAATAAAGTCACTAGTTGCTTTCTTTAAAACAAAGTCTGAAATCTGGCTAAATATCCTTCTGAGACCCAGCCTTTACATTTATGTTCACTGGAGTGGACATTTATTTTTGGTTTATATATTTTGACACATATGAGCTACCCTATTAAGCCTTGATGTGTTTTGTAGAGGACATCCTGTCCTTTCAAATGATATCTCATGTGTTTGGGTGGGATAAAAGGAACTTTGGTTTCATCATGAGACAAAAATGGAGACTGCAGCAAAACACACATGCCAGAAAAAGAGAAAATGTAAGTCAAATACTGTTATATTTTTTTTGTTTACCTTTGGTAATCATATATTTTCTTGTTAAGGAACATGTCAGAAATTATTTGGTGTCAGTCTATTTTGATTTCGAAGTCTCAATGTTTATTACAGAGGAATAGTTCTGTTGTCAACTACTATTAAAATCTAAAATAAAATTAGATTTGTAAATTTCTAAATTGTGAATTGTTTTAGCTCCAAACAGCCAGGAAATCACAAAAAAAGTGATATTGAAAGACACTTTTTTTCCCTCAGTTCTCAGGAGGATAAAGTGACAGATTCATTCAATTGGCAATACTGATGTCAGCTCATTAACTACAACTTTTACTCTAGGTTGAAGGTCACGCCACCTCCCCGCCTGACATAAACTATTATTAACAGTGAAACCTATTGATAGACAATATATTAATCATGTATACAATTTTTAACTAAATGATGTAATTTGATGAAATAAATGGAAAAAAAAATCTGATCATTTCAGTCGATCCTGATCATTCAGGAATCATGTAATCTGATCAGGATATCACTACAGGGTAGATAATGTTTGTGACCTTTTGGGGGTAGATAATGAGCACACACCTGACATGGGCTGCAGCCGGAACCTCAGGCATGATGACAGTCACTTTAGCATCTTCCTCCTCCTCAGGTTGGAATGGAGTCGGCTTCTTGGTCAGCAGGTCAGGAGCTGTTCGAATGGAAATTTGCTGCTGGATGCCGCCGGCTCCGTTGCCCCGACTCATTAACACGAAGGAATATTCTGTGTCTGGTTGTAACTGTGTGATCAGCTTCTTCTTCAGATGGGCTTGAACCTCCACACTTTGCTGATTATACAGGATCTAAAGCCAGGATGACATTAGTGTTTTATTATAAGTATACTTTAAATGACACGGTGTGATTGCATAGAGAAGGGCATAAGATAACATTTGTTTGAAACATACAGTCCAATAAATGATAGAGTCTTGTGTAAATGTTAGCTTTCCCCTCTTACAACCCCAGTTACAATAATGTTAGGATGCTGTTTAATATCTCCTCACATATTTTATCCCCAATAGAACATTCACAACACAACAGATATTGAAACTGGGATGTTTTCCCATTTCATCGAAAATATTAACTCATCTTGAACCTGGCCAACATGTTTTGTTTTTTCATGCTCCAATACACCTGCTTCATATGCCCCAAAACTACTGAGTGATTGACAGATTTGTGCAGATCTTAATAATGAGGTGAGGGTGACACATTCCCCTGAATGAAGGCACTGAAACACAGAAGATGGATATAATAGGGTACTTGGCATTCCCCAAAATAATAGTATCTTCATGTTCACAATACATAATTGCAGAGGGGAAAAAAAATGTTAGTTTGAGGTTGTATTTGCTCTACAAGACACACTACAGTCCGAGCAGACATCGTGTTTTTTTTTTAAACATAGGATTAAAAGATGGGCTTCTAACTTCTGCACATGGCTGAAAGTTGAGTTGAATTATTATATATCAGCATGTTCAAGGCTTGCCTCTTCACTTCTCTGCACTTTTGTTCACTCCCTTTAAATAATTCATGACTGCTCATACATGAACAAAAAAACACAATTGTTAAATAAGAGGAAATCTTTTATTCATACGTTTGTATGCTAAATTTGAAATTCAAATAAGCTGCAGGTGAGTTGAATACACTTTGCTTAATGTCGTATTGTACTTGTTAGAGACACAAACACAAGCTGTTATTTCATGTGGAAGATCCGAACGTCACTCTGGTCATAATTTACCTTTAGAGGCACTTGAGAATTGTAAGTTTCTGGCACTTCCCAGGTCAGCAGGGCCGAAGATTTCATTACTGCCTTTGCACCAAAGTTCCTAGTAAACACTGAGGAAAGGTCACAACATAATCTGGTTAAATTAATTGTGCACATACTGATATGATTCAAAGTAAATAAATAAGCAACAATATTATTTAAAAATGCAGAGATGTATACATGTTCAAGAGGTTTTCTTTCATTCTGTCCAGCAATATAGATGACATGAAAACTTTAAAATCAAATAAATTTTAACTGAGACATCTCATCAAAAAATTTGTGATTTTCCTTTCTTTATAAGACATTAGAAACAATCATTTGTATTGAACTCAGGTATAAATTTATGTATGTTCAATAAAGCAACAATCAAAGTAATGAGTTCTGTTATGAAAATTAACTGTTTACACTGAGAAAGCATTAAAACTCTCAAGCTCTTCAGAAATTCTTCACAATGTTTAATCAGAGCTGCCTCTGGCCTAGTTACATTACTGGGAAGAGTTAAGTGGTGTAGACATTCCCAGGTCAAGAACTAAAACAAACTTGGGTTTTGGAATGTGTTGTCTGTGGTAGATGTGGCCCAGATTTTATAAACTGGTTTGAAATGAGTTCCATCCAGTTCTGTGAGGGCCAAATGTGACTCAAAAGTACAAAGATGATTAAGACTTGGTCCATGTCTGGTGGATATTTGGCTGAGTCCATATTGTCAGTCAAGTCCAAACCTGCAGATGTGTGGGCCAAGTGCTTGTTGGTATCTGTGCTCATTTCAGCAGTTAACTGTTAACCTAGCTCCTCATCAAAGTTCCTCCCTGACTCTCCACTCAGACACATAACCATCATCTTGTTATTTATTTTAACTTTTAATTGTGTTATATCATTGATAGTGATCAGGATCAGTGGGGAGGGGGGATGGTGGACTGATTTTGTTTTTACTCTTAAAACACTTTGTGCCACATTTTATTGTACGAAAAGTGCTGTATAAAAGTTTGATTTGATCTGCTGCAGGTTTGTACATTTGTACAAACCAATATTTGTACTCTACACAATCCCACTTCAAAAAGAAAAGAACCTATCCTTTTTAAGCTGTATTATTTTGTTATAACTGGTAGAGGTGAGCACTTGAGAGTCATCAGCGCAGACACATAACAGGCTTCTTTCAGCTCTGCATCTGTTTTCACCCCCAATACAAGTGATTATATATGAAATCACTACAGGAACTTTGTTTTTACTGCTGAGAGCAAATCCATTCTCTTTTTTTGTTTGAACCAGAAGAGCTTCCGGTGTCATTGCAGCAATCTAATCAAAAGCATAAATCTAATCAAAAGCAGGTTTTGATCTTAGGGCACACAGGTCATGTATGTCACACACAGTGATCAGAACTGTTGAAGGAATGTCTAGAACGGGGGTCACGAACTGGCGGACCGCGGTCCGAGTCCGGACCCAGATGCCATTCCATTCGGACCCAGAGTTACAGTAAACAGATTATTAAAGTTGTAATTTTGACGGGGCGATTCAACTCCAGCGTAGGCTTTTCCTTAAACG